>PVJO010022454.1:0-28017 GCA_004026905.1 Hystrix cristata | reverse complement strand
TAAATTTATTATTTCTAAGGGATGCAAAGTCTAGATAGTTAGCAATAAGAATACATTTATAAAATAAGGTTTATATTCTTATTATTGGGTTAGATAGGGATATAAATGAAAGCTACAGTAGACAGGGAAAGATAACAACACCAAAGAAATTTAAAAATCATACCGATGTGTGTTGCCTGATTTAATCAGAAGTTTCCATAGGGAAGACAAAATATTTTCACAGTATAAGACCGAAAGTCGAAGCCTATTATTATGTGCTGCTTTGACTCCTGGACGGCTTAAAAATACCTTCCTGCACTTCTTTCCCCACAACCTGACTTAATATGATTTAAAATAATGGATCTTTGCAAAAACAAGTGTCCCAATTAAAGCAGTAAAGGTTAGAAATAAGGAAACCATGGTGGTGCAAGCCTGTAATCCTAGCACTTGGGAGGCTGAGACAGGAGGACCACCTTGAGTTTGAGGCCAGCCTGGGCTAAATTGAGAGTTCAGTCAAGGCCAGCCTGAACTGCACAGTGAAACCCTATCTCAAAAAAAAAAAAAAAAAAAAAAAAAAAAAAAAAAAAAAAAAAAAAAAAAAAAAAAAAGAGGAAACAGAAAGTCATAAAATCTCAAGACTAATAGAAATTCCAGACCTGTGCACATTCAATGCTTGACTATCATCTTCCAGATTCCTGTCACAGGACCATCCAGTATCAGCCTTTAAGCTAACACATATATATGTACTTGCCTGCTTCCTGATACATACTAGGCTGTCACTGGGTATCTAGCTTGTTGAAAGTTTTATCTTAAAAAATGTGGATGTACGAAATAGTGAGGTAGGCACTTTGCAAATGGAAACTGGATCCGGGAAGGGAGGAGGGAGAAGGGAAAGAGAGAAGAGAAAATAGAAGTGAGAAGGATTAAAATGCAATATGTACACGTGTGAACTCCCAATGGTGAATGTATTCACTATGTATGGCAAACTAGCAGTAATTTAAAAAAGAAAATAGAAGAAAGTTTTACATTAAAATTAATACTTTTACATGTTAGTCTTTTCACTCCTATGTCTTTTTTTTTTTTTTTAAGAAATTGTTTATGTACTTTAAGGACCAAATTGGCTAAGTAGATCAACTACTGCTGTAATTGAGCAGGAAGCTGCAACACAGATTTTCAACTCAGTTTTTTTTACTTAGGAATATTTCCACTATGCTACAGCTATCATTGACAAGAGCATAGAAGTTAAGATATTTATACATTGTTTTACATTTGCAACTAAAGAAGCACGATCTAATTTTATTAGACTTATAAAATAAATTCATTAGATTTATTTTATTTACTTATAAAATAAATGACTCTTTGTAGCAGCTTTCACAGATTTGTATTCAAACTTCTTTCTTGCCTTTCCAGTTCTTGAATTATAACACCTTGGAAGTACATAAAAATAATGAAAGTAATTATTGTTTTTTTTTAATGCAGTTGGTTAAAGAAAACTTTTTCTTTTGAAATAATTATCATAGAAAGTACTTTGAAAAGATAGCTATTCTTATCCAAAGGGGATTTACTGTTAATTATTACTTTGGAAAGCACCTTAGCTTTAGTAAAATGACCACATGGAACATAGACTTCCAAAGGCCTGCAGATACTTCAGATCCCCAATGGAAGAAATGATGCTTTAAAATTGTTCTGTAATTAGAGACCAGCAAGATTTTATGCATATATAAAGATAGAGGTAAAAACTGAGGAGCTGCATCTTTGTCATTTGAGAAGCATAAGCTCTTCATCTTGTTTTGTTTTGGTTTAGTGTTATTTTACAGTGGATAAACACAGACATTGTCATAAATCAGGCACCCTGGGTATGTGAGAAGGCATCTAACTTTTTTGTTTTCATTTGAAAGATTACTTTATAGGTTGAAGTGTCAAATATATTTTGGTGTGTATTCAAGTGCAATTTTTCTGTTTTCTTTCTATCTATACTAGAATCATAAAGTTGAATATCACATTAAGATCTGCATTAGTTATTCAGGTGATACAATTTTTTTACACATAAATGCCCTGAGGTATTAAATCTTTTCTGTATTCATCTTGGTAACTGGAAAAAGAACTTTGTAGTGGTTGCTTGAAAATGAAAACTGCTGGGAACTGAGGGAGAAGAGATGTGTGCAGCTCTTTGTCCTTAGACTCAGCTTGTGGGGCACACAATTCAACCACGAAGAATGAGTTCTGTGGGATTTTTATGCCTTTATTATAGAAAATAGAAGCTTGAACTTGGGGATATTTTCCCCTTTTTTATGACATTGTAATGTTCTGGACAGATAAATTCCAAACTCTAAGGAGCAATCTAAAACCTTTGAAGCATAAAGACTGAAAGTAACAATAAGTTACAAACAAAAGGAGCTTTGTAAATTCTACAGTAGGAAGTCAGTTCACCACATTACCTTTCATATTTCTCTTCAAAGCAGGCAAACCTTCCCAGTCTGAGTATATTGTTAATAAAATACAGAACCAATTCCTCTAACAATTTGTTGAACTATGTTCACCTTCTGTTATTATCACAAGATTTTCAAGAAACCTTAAGCCTAGTGCCACCTGCCCATAGTGGTGGTAGTGGAGAGGTAGGGAAAGAATCGAAATGTAGGGAAATATGTGGGGACTAAATGAATGCTCTGATCAAGGACAAAAAGAATGTCATTCATGAGTTCATATTGCCCAAATAGCCAATTATGGATCTAGTGGGGCACATTGTGCTAGCTGCTCAGTCCGATCTGGTGAACTATTCCTTTGATTGTTAGCATCACTGGTATTTAAGGGCTATTTTACACATATCTTTGAAGAACAAAAAAATCAGCAGGCATACACAGGTATTGGCAGGTATGGCAGGCATACACAGATCTACTTTTAGAGATAAATATAATCTTAGATTGGGAAGGAGGCTATTTTAATGACCAATTATTGATAATTTTAGGAATGTTTAGAAAGCATCTTTGGCAACACACCTGCGTTCTCGTTCAAACAATGTTACTACTAGTTAAGACATAATACTTAATACAGTGATTTGACTGGAAATGAATGTTAGTGATGCAGCTCAAGCAGAAAAGGAGGACAGAACCAACATCTCCCAGTGAAAAATTTTTTATATAGATTGCTAAAAATACAAAGTATCCTTCTTGGAACTGTCAGATTTAACATAATTAAACTTACATTTAAAAATCAAAATAGCTTTAGACTCTAAGGATCCACAATTCAAAGGGATACCAATCAGAATGGTACTTCAATATCTATTTGCAATAATAAGCAGAATGAATTGAAAGAGTTGTTGTGGACATAGAGGCAGATGAACAGATTTAGGATGAATTTGAAGATATATGTAACATGATGAGTGGATTAATGTGTGATGTAAGAGAAAAAGAGGTCAAAGATGACCTCAATGCTTTGGATTTCAGAAACTGGCTGAATAGCAGTATTACATATGGAGTTGGGAAGCATCGAGGGAAGACTATACTTGGGAGGGAAAAAAACCTGGAAGAATTATGCCAGAACACGCCTGTGAGATGCAAATTGTTGTGGCTGACCTCTAAAATATCCCCCGAAGCCTCCTACGCTTAGGGGTGAGGCTTTTGGAAGGTGATTGGATTATGGAGGACTTGCTATTAGGAGGTGAGATATGGTTGGAAGAAATTAGTCACTGGGGGTGTGGCCTAGAAAGATTTAACTCCTCTCTGCTCCTCCGTTTACTCTTTTTGCATCCTGCTGCCATACCAAGAACAATTCCCATTTCCCACGGCCTTCTGCATGATGTACTGTCTTAGAGCCGCTGACTATGGACTCGAACCTCTACAAACTTGAGCCAAAATAAGCTTTTCCTCCTTTAAATCATGGGCGTCAGGTATTGTGTCTCACGATGAGAAAATATGACCCGAATAAAATGTCCCTGTGGAATTGTAAACTGATAGAAATATGAATGTCTGAGTAATCGTTGGGGTCTTTAAAAAGAGATATACATCTTATTGGATATTTTTAAAGTATTTAAAGGTACTGTACAACATATATTTTGAGGCCATGAGACTGGATGATAACAAGTAGGGTCTAAGCAGGAACAGTGAAAGAGGCTTTTTTTTTTCTTTATTCCCTAGTCCTAAGCCCACCTTCATAGGAAATCAGTGGTAGAAACTTTGTGAGTCAATGATCTGCCCTGAGAATGTTTACCACAATCACAAACGTTACTACATTTCCCCAGTGCCAGGTTGATAATCATGTTACTCTTATCGCCTAACATTCAGTGATTAATGAAATTTTCCTTAACAGGCAGTCCAAGAATTAAAAATGAAAACAAATAATCAAAACCCGACAATACGCTATATACAGAAATACGTTTAATTCAAAAACAGAGTCACGGATTAAAAATAAAAGGCTAGAAAACAATATTCCTTGCAACAGGAACCTAGGGAAAAAAGCAGGAGTAGCTATGGCAATGTAAAACAAAATAGACTTCAAACCAAAACTGACCAAAAAGACAAAAAAGGTTACTACATATTACTTAAGAGAACAATTCAACTGGATGTAGTAACAATTTTAAGCTTATATGCACCAAACAGTGACATGCCCAACATCACAAAACAAACACTACTAGATATAAAAAATCAGATAACCACAAACAAAATTACAATGGGAGAACCTCACTACCCAAATACAAGTACACAGATGGAGGAGAGAAAAAAATCAAGAAATATCAGAGTTGAAACAAATCTTCCAAGAAACGGACTTAAAGGATAAGATAGTCACAGTGTTCCATGCAACAACAGAAAACACATTCTTCTCTGAAGCACACAGAACTTTCTCTAAAATAGGCCAGATGCTAGTCCATAGAGCATGCTTAAGTAAATGCAAAAAAATCAAAATTGTCTCCTGCATATTATCATTATCAATAAATTGTAATGAAACTAGAAACCAATGATAAATGAAACCACAAAAATTATGCAAACACTTGGAAATTAAACAATACCTTCTTGAATGAATAATGTGTCACAGAAGAAATTACTAAAGAAATTAGACAGCTTGTAGAATAGTGCTAGTACAACATACCAAAATGTGTGGGACACAATGAAAGCAGTCTTAAGAGAAGTTTATAATCATGAATGCTCACATCAGAAAAACAGAACAAGTCCAAATAATCCACATAATGAAGTACCTGAAGGTCCTAGTAAAATGAGAGCAACCCAAATCCAAAACTAGCACAAAGAAAGACATCATAAAATTCAGAGCAGAAATCAATGGAATTAAAACTTAAAAAACAATAAAAAGAATCAATGAATTGAAAAGGCAATTCTTTGAAAGAATACACAAAATAGGCAAAGCCCTAGCCAATCTTACTTAAAAAAAAAGGAAAGACACAAATCAATGCCATTAGAAATTAAAAAAAAAAAAAAAGAAAAACCACAACAGACACAGCTGAAATCAAGATTATTAGTGACTACTTTGAAAACCTGTACTCTAATAAATTGGAGAATTCAGAAGAAATAGATAGATTCCTAGATACATATGAGTTACCAAAGTTGAACAAAGAAAATAAAAAGACCCTGA
This sequence comes from Hystrix cristata, assembly GCA_004026905.1. NCBI lineage: Eukaryota > Metazoa > Chordata > Mammalia > Rodentia > Hystricidae > Hystrix > Hystrix cristata. The sequence goes on along the minus strand of PVJO010022454.1, from coordinate 22,458 downwards.
AAAAAATCAAGTAACAGGCAATGTAATTGAAGAAGTAATAAAAAATGACCAACGAATAAAAACCCTGGTCCTGATAGATTCACTGCCAAATCCTACAAGAACTTTAGGAAAGACCTAATGTCAAAACTCCCCAAACACTTCAATGAAATGAAAATAGTAGGAGTACTCCCAGAATCACTCCTGGAAACTAGCAGGAAATTACCCTGGTGCCCAAACCAGGAAAGAACCCAATCGAAAGTGCAAACTACAGGCCAATCTCTTTTACCAACATAGGTACAGAAATTCTCAACATAATACCGACAGACAGAATGCACTAGACAATCAAAAAGAACATATATCATGACCAAGTAAGAGTCACTCCAGGCAAGTAGGGATGGTTCAACGGAGGCAAATCAATAAATGTAATACATCACATGAACAGAAGCAAGCACAAAAATCACATGACCATCTCACTTGACACAGAAGTAGCCTTTGACAAACCTAACATACATTCATGGAAAAAACAAAACAAAACTGAAGAATATAGATGCAGATGGACCTTACATCAATCTCATAAGAGACATTCATGACAAACCAGAGCAGCCAACACCATTTTAAATGGGGAGCAGTTGAAAGCTTGCCCTATTAAAATCAGCACTCCAGTTTAATACAGCTGTTGAAATGGACCCAGAACAATCAGGCAAGAAAAAGACATGAAAATAATATGAATAGGAAAGGAAGAATTCAAATTATCACAATTTTCAGATGACATCATTCGCTACATAGAAAATTTAAAAAAAAATTTCACTAAAATACTCCTAGAATTAATAAACCAATTCGGTAGCATCGCAGGATATAATGTCAACACACAAAAATCAATAGCATTCCTTCACACCAATAACAAACTCATGAAGAAAGAAATTAGGGAAACATCATCATTCACAATGCATCAAGGAAAATTAAATACTTAGGAATTAACCTATCCAAGGAAGTGAAAGACCTCTACAGCAGAAACTACAGTACGCTGAGAAAGATCGATGAAGACATCAGAAAATGGAAAGATGTTCCCTGTTCCTGGACAGGAGGGGCCAGCATTGCCAAAAATGACCATACTTCCCAAATTAACATACAAATTTAACCCAATCCCAGTCAAAAAACCAATATCATTGAAGAACTAGAGAAAACAATACTAAAATGCATGTGGAACTAGAAGAGTCATAGAAAGAAATCCTAGTCAACAAGAGCAAAATAACAGACATCCCAATTCTGGACCTCAAGGTATACTATGAAACTACACTGATAAAAAGAGCATGGCCAATCCCCAGCACCACCCTCTCCCCCCAAAATAACCCAGCAATGTATTGACGAAAAGGAAAAAAAAAAAACAAAAAACGGAATGTGGATGAATAGAACAGCACAGAGCATGCAGAAAGAACTCTAGGCACATTTGGCTACCTGATCTTTGACAATGGTGCCAAAAACTTACACTGGAGGAAACATAGCCTCTTTAGTAAATGCTAGTGAGAAAACTGGCTACCCACATGCAGAAGATTGAATCTAGACTCATATCTCTCACCATGCACTAAACTAATATCAAAACGGATCAAAGATCTAAATGTTAAAACAGAAACACAATATGCGGGAAGATAAAAGAGGCAAAACTTTTGAAGACATAGGTGTAGGGAAGGATTTTCTGAGCAAACCTCAATTGCACAAGAAATAATACCAGCAATCGACAAATGGGATCACATCAATTTAAAAAGTGACTCACAATAAAGGAAACAGCAGTGATGGCAAAACATTTTTTTTCCAGTTTTTCCTAAGCAGGTCAATATTTAGTATATGTAAATAACTAAAAAAATTGATACTGCTAAATCCAAGACCAATCAAAATATGTGTAACTGGAATGAACAGACACTTCTCAGAAGAAAAAATATAAATGGCTAATAAATACATGAAAAGTTGTTCAACATCTCTAGCCACTGGAGAAATTCAAGGGCTGGGGTTTTAGCTCGGTGGTTACAGTGCTTGCCTTGCAAGCATAAGGCCCTTAGTTCGATACCCAGCACCAAAAAAAAAAAAAAAAAAAAAAAAAAAAAAAAAAAAAAAAAAGACAATACTGATATTCCATCTTACTCTGAAAAGAAATCATTAAGAAATAAAATTATAGCAAATGGTAATGAGGCTATTGGGGAAAGGAATGCTTCTACATTATTGGTGGTGATGTAAACTAGTGCAAACCTAATGGGAGTTAGTACGGAGATTTCTCAAAAGGCTAAGAGTATAAATTCCATTTACCCCAACTCCCAGTTTTTTCCCTTCTAGGTATCTTCCCAAAGAGTTAAAGACATCATATTACAGTGATACTTATATGCCCATGTTTGTAACAGCTAAATCTTGGAAGCAGCCTATGTCCATCAATAGATGAGTGGATTAATAAAATGTGGCATTTGTACACAATGGAGTACTACTCTGCAACAAAGAAAGATACAGTTCAGTCATCTTTAAGAAAATAGATGCATTTTAAGACCATACTGAATGAATAGACACACAAGCTTAAATACCCCAAATTTAAATAAAGGGCAAATATAAATATTAAGAAATAGGGGGACAAATCTTTAGGGGACCAAGAGAAGGAGTGAAGAGGAAAGGAGGAGAGGAGAAAGGGATAAAAAATTAAGCTATATTATGCATATGTATAAACTCCCCATGAAGAAGGCGATTATTATGTACCACAAAAAGTATACTAATAACAAATAAACAAAATAAAAAATAATCTTAAAAAATAAAAACAAAAAGTAGCTCTTCCTCCATAAATCCTAGTTAGTAGAAGTTAAATGTTTGTTGATTCACAGACCTGACAGAGTAGCTATGAAATAATACATGGACATGTTGAACGAATTTACCCACCTCTGGCCCTGAAGCATCAGATATTTTCCCTAAACAAGGAAATGAGATATGAATCTCAGGAACATCCAGGGCTATAGCTTTGACTTGATATTTACTTGTTCCTTATGCGACCTAAGAAATAGAAGAAGAGGACACTAAGACACAAATGTCATCCACTAGATCTTTATTTTTATTTTTATTTTTATTTTTATTTTTATTTTTATTTTTTTTAATGTGTGTGTGGTGTTACCATGGATTGGACCCAGGATGTTCATACCGAGGTACGTCTTCACCTGTTTTACTTTTTATTTTGAAAAGGGGTCCCAATAAGTCACTAAAATACCTAAAGGGAGCTCAAACTTGTTTTTCTGTTGCTTCAGATGATCATAATGTCGGTATTACAGGTGTGGGCCACAATGGCTGGTTGCCATGCACAGCCCAGGGAGTATAGAAATAATGTATTTTATTACTTCCTTTTTCAGTTTCGGAGTGGACTCATGTAAAGAAACGCTTTAGGAGCACGTGCTTGTACCATTGCAGGGAAATGTTCTGTTGCATTTAGTTTCAATATCTACTTCCCCAGCGGCAAGTGCTCAGAACATCTGAACATAAAGCACATGAATTCATTCTGTCTACATTTTTGAAACTCTCCTATTGTGGGATACACTTTGCACTCCCTCACTTCATTCTGTATTCTAAGAACTAGAACTTCTAATTAAAGTGATAACCATTTTTATTAAATCTTAAAAATTTGTGGTTCAGGAATTAGAGAAATCTTGCCCAAGTGATACTTTTCTGCCTATGATATCTGTAGGTATCACAAGACTAGTCTAGATAATGAGAGATCACCAACTGTTAGTACTGAGTCTGGAGCTAGAACTGATTCTAACGGAAATTCTGGAATTTGAACTGGGGTGTAACTTTTGAGAACCTCGAGGATGGGATATTTTACAGTTGAGTGGGACATAAATGCATTACTGGAGTCAGAGTGTAGATGGTGATAAGAAATTATTTATTGTCACTCCCCGTGATCCTCATTTCATTATATTTTTGTCCTTGTATAATCTTCCCACGAGGCTAAATGTAGTGGCTTGTTTCTAACAAGTGGAACGCAGCTGAAGTCATAGAATGTCACTTACACAAGGAGGTTCTTGAAGACTGTGAATGTGTCTTGCTCATAGTCTCTTGTCTTCTCAGCATGCATATTTTGGTGAAGCAAGCTGCCTTGTTGGGGCCCATGTGGGTGGCAAGGAACGAGGGGCAACCTGTGGCCGACACTTGGCAAGTAATAGAGACCTTCAGTTTAATAACCTCAGAGGAAGGGAATGTTGCCAACAACTATGTGGTCTTGAAAGCAAATCTTTACCCAGTTGAGATTTGAGATGACATAAGCCTGCTCAACATCTTGTGTGCAGTCTATGAAAGCCCCTGAAGGAGCAGTCCAAGGCAAGCTATGCTAGGTTCCTGTCACACAAGGACATCTAAAGCAATTTGTTATGCAGCAGTAGATATCTAATGCAAGATCTTTACTATCTTCTGATTTTATTTCTTTCTGACTGTTGCTCTTACTTTGTACATTAATTTGCTTCTTCATAGGTGGAGGTAATAGCTTCCTACAGCTTCTGATCTTAATATCGCATAGTTTTTGCCACCAGAAAAGGACTGACAGTCTATCTGTGGTGGGTCAGAATAAACATTTAAATATGTAAAGTAAGTCATATATTGACCTTAAACCCTTCACTGTGGGTGGCTTCCTATTACATATGGAATAATACACAAATATTCCACAAATAAGAAATGTATATGAATAGTTATTTCTTTCACCTACCCCACTTGTCTTTTATCTCTCTCTGTAAACTCTTTCCTGACCATTTTCTGACCACTCCTTTTTTTCTCAAACATGCACACTAAGTTGTCTCCTGCTTCACTTGGCTACTTAAAATTCCTATTTTGATATAGTGCTTGCTCTTACCTTTATAGTGCTGCTTTCTCAGATCATTCCATCATTCTAGTCTCCCCAAAAAGCTTGACTCCCTCAAGTTCCATCCTTGTATACAAGTTAAGCTAGCACCCGATTCTATGACAGCCTATACATATTTTTCTGTTTAGTTTTCTACATAATATTTAATTGCCTGAAATCATCTTATTTGTATATATACCTATTGCCTTCTTCTTATTAGACTGTAGGTTTCATGAGAACAGGGACTTAACCTTTTGTATTTCTTTGCTAAATGTTCCAGATTTGTTAAACAAATAAAGAATTAATTAATGATTAATTACAAGTAATGTTGGACTATAGTATTATGCACAAAATTCAGGGCATTCTTTTTTTGGAGAAAAAGCTATTTGAGAAACCAGTATAAGAATGGCAGTGGCCTGTGGTAGAAAATTTTAGAGGGAATTTGATAATAAGCTTATCTAAACACATCTTCTTTGGAGCTCTTATAAATTTTCTTTATGTTGGGTACAGTTTATTTTGAGTAATACTGAAGACGGGTCATTTTACAATTCATGTCTGAGGACAAAGTTCATAAACTTACCATATTCTTGGATAATAAATTTGAAAGGTATTTAAAGACCTCTACATGTATATAACGAAGATGACTTGCTATTAGGATTTACATACACTGCAAAGTAATATGAAATAACAATATACAGGGTACCTCAGTTCACAAACTTAATTTGTTCCATGATTCCTGGGAAGATGGCTGTGTTCATGTTCCTGCAGGGAAGTTGGCTGTGGGCATGTTCATCACCTGATGCAGAGTTCAGGAACCAAAGCAAAATTTTGCTGAATGCTTCTGTTCAAAAAGCATTTGAGTTGCTGTCTTTGAGTCTTTGAGTTGCTCAAAGACAGAAGCATTTGTGAGCCAAGGTATTACTACACATTGTGTGTTTTGTGCAGAGAAGGAAATGGAAACCATGAAATGGATGAGATATCATAGAGAAAGTGTAGGGAAACAAAAACAGATTAGGGCCAAACTTTGGGACACTCCACTATTTAAAGGACTAGGGAGAAGGGAGAATAGCTACCAAAAGAGAATAGAAACTAAAGATATCAGAGGAAAGTCATAAGCATAAACTAGAAGACACAGTATTTCAAGAAGGAAGGAACGTGTCAAATATCGAAAATTAAGATTTTCACTAAGATAAGGATGTAATTAGCCATTCACTTTGAACTCATTTACATCACTGAAATCTTAATGAAAGAAATTTCTGCAAAATAGGGGTGCTAAAGCCAGATTCAAAAGAGTTGAGGAGAGAACAGAAAAGTTAAAACTAAAATTATGCATCTGAAGAAAAGTTGAGGAAAGTAGAGATCAGTCTGTTGGTGGTAACATGTTATTGACATGATTTGCGAGAGCTTTTGCATACTCCTTCAGGAGAAAGAACGTTTTGTTTAGTCTCCATATGGTGGAAGCAAATTCAGCCTTTGATGTATATTTTCATCTGAATTCTTTTCTTTGGTTGCATTTAATGTTCTTTGTTTCCCAACATCTGCTTCCTCTTCTTTATTCTTTAATAACAGACTGAGAGTAACAGAAATCATCCAGGAACAGACGCTGAATTGAAATCAACCTGGAATTGAGACTTCAAATTCAGATTTAATATGATCTAGCTGTGTCCTTTAGAAGATATTACTTACCTATAAAATGAGCAGATTTTACGAACTCTCTAATTATTCTTCAGTTCCCCAAATTCCATGTGAATATTTTAGGCCCACATATTATTTACAGCCACTGTGAGCAATTTGCATTTTTACTTGTGAAATATGGTCATAGATAAACAATTAACCAGCATTCTAGGGAGCTGTTTAATTTAATTATTAGAAATCTACTTACTTATTATTTGTCTTCCACAGTAAAATGACTAACAGATGTTATGTTTTTCACATAAATTTTAATATTCCTCAATTAAGTTGACATTTTGTCTGGCTAAACATTATAGTCATAATCAATTAATTCATTTAAGACCATATGAGATCTTATCACTTTCTAAAATAAATAATATATATTTGATATAGTATTTTAGTATGTATCAGCCTTTCACATTTAATATCCACAGTACTACAAAAGTAGCATTTTTATTTCTACATACAAGAAAAATCACAAAGTTATGCTTATGTTCAACTAAATAATTTATCTCTAATTATGAGTTTCATAACAAGAATGAGTTCCCCCTGTGATGAAGAGAGACAAAAAAAAAGACTTCTATCGAATTACAGTCTGAACATTTTTTTTTTTTGCAAACTGCAATTTGAATTCTCTATGAACATTTCAAAAATAAGTTTGTCAGTATGAGAGAAAGAAGACAATACAACCACCCACTTCTGATGCCCGCGGCGCCTTCCAAATGGTAATTTTGGCTCTTGTGCTTTGCTGTAGCAAAGAAATTAAAGTCAAGTATAAGCAAGATCCTATGATATAACCTGTAACTTCTAAGTGACCAACATAATGCCAAGATATATTCACATTACTAGGTAAGACCTAACTCGTAGTTTTTCCCCTGGACTCAATGGTATACTTTAGAAGAAAGTATTTTTATTAAAATTATGAAGGTACAAAAAAACTCACTCTTATAAGAAAATGAGATGTGTTAAAATAACCAAAATAAAACCCAAGAAATCTTGCCAACACAGTAAATATGGATTATATTATCTCTATGACAACCTAAAAATCACTTTTTGTATACTGCTTCTATACAATCCAGTAAATTTCAATGATACAGGAAAATTTTGCATTTGGTAAATATTCAGCCATGCTATTTAATTTTGCCAGTCCAATACGAAGTAAAGCCTGTGAAGCTATAGTGACTTAGTTATGACCACACAGTTTTCTTGTAATGCATCCAGGAGTAGTACCAAATCCGCCTCTTCCCCAAACCATAGCTTATAACATACCATGTCGCACCCATTACTCAGCCAGCATCCCGTGGATAACGGAAAGGTCTGTCCCTGACGCTAGCTGCACAGGCCCAGCCGGTTCAAACCACAGTGACTGGGGCCTCTGCCTTGATGGCTGAAGTGGAAAACATGTCCCAGAAAAAGAGCTCTCTAGGGCCCCGGAGGAAGTGGGTGCCCCGTGGCACTACTTTCAAATTAAGTACTGGAAATGAGTTCACACCTTTCCACCTTTAAACCTACCATGGATGGCACCTCTCTGACTCCTAGGTGCCCTAAAAGCATCTTTCCTGTTGTCTCACGGGGGAGCCCTCCACAAGTCTTGGGGCATGAAAATAATGTAAGCAGCTATTTCCCAGAATGTAACCCAGAATGTCCGCTACTGCAGTTCTGAACAGAGTCCTATTTTCATCTGAAACTGCGTGACCGTAGTTTTCACTGTCCACATCTGTCACTGTTCTTGTCCTCTGAGGACCGGTCATTAAGCTCTGCTTACAGCACTCAAAGCTTTCTCTAGTTAACGTCTCTAAAATTTTCTAAACGCTTTCCACAAACAAATTTTAAAAGCTGCTCCACATCAATTCGGGTATAATTAAAACAACACGCCTCCCGCTCATTCCCAGTTTTCTGAGTTATCGTCCTGTGACGGTGATTATCAACATAAAAGGAAGAAGGATTTACTTTAGCTCACAGTTTCAGAAGTTTTGTTCCATCATCACTTGGCCTTGTGGGTCCAGGTTTTGGGCAATAAAATACACCCTAGAGGGTTGCATAGTGAAGGAGTCTCTTCACTTGATGGGACCCTAGAAGCAAAGGGAGGGAGACAGAAAGGGGCCAGGATCCAAATATCCCTTTCAAGTGCGCATCTCCAGTGATCTAACTGCTTTGTACTAGGCTCAGCCCTTAAAAGTTCTGCCAGCTCCCAACAGCGCAATAGACTGGTGACCAAATCTGACTCAGAAGACTTTAGGAGTCACATCCTACCCTTATCACTTGAGTAATAAGTATCTTAAAATTCGTAGGACTTGAAGTCTCAGAAAGAATTTTAAAAATTACAGAGTAAATATATAAGCATGAACATCAAGTCATTGTCAACTCTAACCAATGGCTCTGGGACCCATGTATTCTACTTAGAGTAGAAAGTACCAGTAATTGTTATTTGATTCAAATAACATCCTACAAGTATGTCATTTCAACATTCAGTACAAACAACTGGGCCTGGATGCTAAAGTAGCTAGTACTAGAGAATTACCAAAGTTGGCCTGTTTCTGCTGTTAAATATGTTTTATAGTGGAGTCTATGTCATGCAAAAGAACATTGGATGTGTGAAGAACGAGGTAAATCTATTTGTAGAAATTCTAGTAGAAGCGCTTGGAAACAGTTAAAAGATCTCATCTTCAAAATAATTTCTATTTCAGAGAAGAAAACAAACTTTCAAAAGAAATGGTTTCTGTATAATAACTTTCTTCTACATGTGTCACTTGAAGGCAATATGACAATACTGAGACTGTAATTTTTTTATTTGTTTTTCATTACTAAAAACATATGCTCTAATCAAAATAGTCAGGTCCATCCTGCTACACATAAATCACTTAAAACAGCACCCATCTCTGCCATTTGGTTACTTTTTTGTGCCCACTGAACATGCTTTGGTCTCGATAAAAAAGTAATGAATTTTCATATATAAAGCAAATACAAATTATCCACAGGATTGGCAAGAACCTCTGAGGCAGAAGGATTGGTTGGTTTTTAAAAGAAACAGAGTATCTTTATTATCTGAGCTTCTTCCAGTCAAGTTGATTTTATATCCATCTCTTTCTCTGGTAGGTAAAATGAGGTCCAGTGCACACTGTCTATTACCTAACTTTGTTTATCTAGTTCTTCCAAAGAAATCAAATGCCAAGAAATTTAGGAGATTGAAATTCTGTAATTCTGTAGCACTTTAGATTTTTCAGTGTATGACCTGGCTTATATATGTTTTTGAACTTCTATCTATCTAAAGTGAATGAGGGCTCACTTTCAACACAATAATCTCAAGTGTTTTACCTCCTTCACTTCTGTGGAGAAAAGACTCTTGATGGATTAATTTATGTAATTCATAGTTGGGCAAATCCTCTTACAGAGAAAGTTCCTGTTCAGGCCAGACATTAGTTTTTGGGACAAAAAAATAAAAGATAAGCTACTCTGTTGAAGTTTTTTCTTGTAAGTAGAAAAATAATTACACTAAAAACACATGAGGTGCAACTATATACTCTTGATGAGGTATGGTTACAAAAAGAAAGTAGCACAATCATTTGACTTATTCAAGGCTTTATTGAATTTTTAAAAGCATTAAAAATATTTTTAGTGAGGTATCAATAAAAGTGGAATAGATTCCCTTAGAAAATGAAAAAAAATGTGTGAAATTTCTTAGAATTAGTAATAATTCTCCACTTGAAGTTAGTCTACATTCTTGTTTTTGACCACATTAATGTGAGTTTGGGAGGGAATTTTACAAAAAGAGGTTAGAGACTTTCTTTATCCTTAAAAGTGAAAGTCTGTTTATCCCTTTCAGAGGAGAAATTTTCTATCCACCAAGTCAGTGAAAAAAGAACATTTTTATAAATCATTGTGTGTCTCACATCCCTGGAGGAGGTATTTCTGCAGGCTCTATAAGATCTTTAGTGGGAGAGGATTCTGTAACTATCATGTATAAATGTTTGTAGTAGAGGCTTGAATAACTTGCAGCATAACTTAAATCTCCTGAGGTCTTCGTCTGAAGCCAAACATAGTGACTTTATTTTGTTCAATCATTTGAAGTTCGTTTCTCAATGATACCATGTACTCTTGATGGATGATACGCTTGTGTGTTATACTCCCCGGTGAGGGCTACTAGAGCTAAAAAGAGAGAGAGGGAGGTTAAATATGAGCATTGACCTCTCTAGACTTTGATCCCCGAAGCTCAGTTTTTGTTTCTGTCAGTAGCAACACAAACTTGGCTATTTTCTCACCTGGCAAATACTGAGGTAATTTCCAACTACTCAAGGTAATATTTATCTCTATAAATTAAGTAAATAGTTGCAACGAGTTTTTAAAAATGTCAAACATATTGCATATAATTTTTCCTTTGCATGGTTTTAAGATTGAGATTTAGCACACAGGAAACACTTTGCAAAATTCTCTTCTAATTGAGGCGACTTATGGTGGGATGTGAAATAGATTCGAGAACAAATCCTCATCACTTCAAAGTTTCATACCTGAAGCTTCAACCGCTTAGCGATAGCATTCAAATCTCTATTATTCTAAATGAGTTATTATAACCAAAAGGTGAAAAAGAGAAGAGAAAGAAATATTTACATCCCAATAGGGAAATCCTAGCCATGGAAGTGAAAAGGAAGTTGAAAACAAAACCATCCACAGAGGTAGGGGCCTCAGTACAGACTCGAGTACAGGCCCAGGATATGAATGTTCTCATTAGTGTTCTTTTTTTGAGAAAAGTCTCACTGGCCTTGTAGTCACAGTGAACAGTGATCCTCCTGCTTCAGCCTCTCATTTAATGGGATTACAGATGTGGACCACCATGCCAAGCTTATTAGTGTTCTTGACGGACTTAGAGTTGTAAGTTTAAACCTCGCTGTGGCAGAACTATAGCTGGTCTTCTTTTATAAAGCCAGCAGTTTGGAAAGTAACGCACACTCCCTGCAACTTCGTGCTGCTGGTTAAATGGCACCTATAAGAAACATTGGAACAGGGGCTGGGGATTTAGCTCAGTGATTAGAGTGCTTGCCTTGCCTTGCAAGCACAAGGGCCTGAGTTCGATCCCCGGCACCACCAAAAAAAAAAAAAAAACATTGGAACTGAGCTTGGCCGCTTGTGCCTCTGGACTGACATTCTGTGGTTAGGTGGAATGGCTTCACAGCCCATGTGTAGACACTGAGGGTTACTTTTAACTTTATCTATCCCTCTGCTTTAAGCCAGAAGAGCACCAATGGACAATATAATGGACTGTGCTGGAAAAGAATACTACTCAGGATGCAAGGTGAGCAGTGACCTCGCTACAGAAAACAAGATCCGTGTCTGTGGTGAAAAATCACCTTCCCACAACAGTGTACCTGGCTGCTACATGTAACAATGCCGAGCTACACCAGCATGTGCTATTTTTCTATGCATCTCTTATCTCACCTACTACATTCCATATTTGTTTATCTTTTGTGATCAATCTTACCCCACTTGTGTGTAATCTTTATGGATCAGATGTATTGCTACATGTATACATACCCAGCAGCCAAAACCTATGTCTGGCATTTGGTATATACTCATGAATTCTTTGCTAGAATTACTGAAGTCAAGCATGAATACAGTTTAACTACATAAGGCAAATATTGTACCTCAGTTTCCACATATTTTGTACTAATTTCAATCCAAGCACAAATATAATACTGAAAAATTATAACTGAGCTGTTCTCTATATAAATTGTTTTGTAGTCCTTGGCAATCAGAAAATGGCTAGACTCGGAGCATAGGCGGAGACTGAAACTGTGTGTTGTAGCTTGTGTCTAGATGCGCCTCCAAGGCTTTATGCGTTGGTAGGTGGGGCTTTTCCAGGGGTGGAACTATGCTTGCTCTATGCAGTGTTGATTTTTAGTTTGTTTTCCTGTTTGTTTCTTTAACTTTGTGTGTGTGTGTGTGCTGGGGATCGAACTCCTAACTTTCTCCATAAAAGCAAAATTGAGTGAAGAGGTATGTGGTTAGACTTCACAGTCTCCTATAACAGTACAATAATTCAAGCCCCTGTAAGGTATAGATACTACCCCATACAAGGCTGAATTCACTATTTCTCATGACAAGGAGCCTCTTCTTTTAAAATACATGCTTTCTAATTAGTTGATAGAGGAACTGAACACTGGGATTTATCAGCCTGGCAAAGTTGGGCCAGGTGTGGTGGAGTGAGCAAAAATAAATCTTTACTCTTTTAAATTGTAGGTGTCAAGTATTTTGTCCCATTGGTGAGAATGACCAGGACAGATTTTGGTACCGGGAATGTGGTTTTTGCTGTGACTATACCTGACCCTGTGATGCGCTTTAGAGGCATTTGGAAATGATTTTCAGGAGAACTTTGGAAAGGTTTGGAGATGTGCTAGACAAGCCTTAGCTGGTTTTAAATCATGCTTGATGGGAGTTTCCAGTCAGTTCAGAGAGGTCAGAATGCTCTTAGAATACAAACAGTAAAAGTCAGGCTCAGAAGATTTCAATTTGGAGCAAGGACTCTATCAGTAGTTGGACTAGAGGCCACGTATATTTTACCCTAGAAAATTTGTCTTTATTGGGTTTATATTCTAAGGCTTTGCAAGAGACTTTAAGGTGGTGGACTGATTAGAGTGGTACCTCGACTCACAAACACTTTTGTTTGCAAACAATTCTGGAAAAAATTTGTCGTTTGAAAACTCTCTATTGGGTGACAAACACGTCTGCAGCCATCTTTTTTGCACAAAAATAAACATGGCCGTTTTCCCCAGAATCACGGAATAAATTAAGTTCGCGAATTGAGGTACCACTGTAATGTGGCAGAGGAAATTTCAAGGGAGTGAAAAATGCAGGCTGTGGCATGGGTATTTGTATCCCAGCCAGATTTATAGTAAACGTCAGGAGCACATGTCAGAGTTTAATGATTTGAGGTGTTTTCATTTTCAACAGAAAGGAAACACATGCAGAGTTGATGCCATGGAGGACATGGTTGCTGAAACAGTATTGAAAAGAAGTCAAGTACTTTCCATCAGGACAACAGAAAAGATGGCTTGAAGCGGGGCATCTTAGGGATCGATAACATTGTACCCTTCTGTGGTGCATAAGTGCAAAACTGTAAACGTTTCACTTGAGAAGTGAGCCCGGGGCCTTGCTCATTCAGGCCTCCAAAGGGAAATGTCTCCCCAAGTTCAGCCATCGGGCCCTCAGCAGTGGTTGCAGCCATCATCTGAGGGGGCTGGTGTCTGAGGTGACAATTAACATTGGCATCATTCGTAGGGTGCTGGCTGTACCACCATGAAAAATGCAAGAGTTGTGGGGTGGCTGAAGCTTCCAACCAGATTTCAGAAGACCTGGGAAACCGAGCAGTGTGGCCCCGAGAAGGCTGTGTGTGAAGCTGAATTTGCAGTGGAAACCCCAGGAATTTGGTGATATCAAGAATGTAATATATTTACTGAGGAAAGCTGCAGGTGGTAAATGGAGTCACCCAAGGGAGAAGCCACGAGGGCTGCAGCCAGCAAAGCCATGGGATGGGAGGGGGTGGACCAAACCCTTTTTTGGGTCTAGAGGGATTGATAGGAAGGGACAGAAGGATTTGGGGCTCTGACACTTATGTCTCCCCATATGCTTCCAGAGTTTAGCAGGAGTCAGACAGCTGATAGTCTGTGGTTTTTTTAGCTGGTTACCACAAGGTGCAGCATGTGACTTTTTTTTTTTTTAATTTTTACTGTTTAATTTGAAGATAACACAAATGTATGCTAATAACAACTTAGTGATAATATGAAATTAATTTTTACCTTGTGAGTACTCTAAGATTGATTCTGTGTGGAACTCCAAACTTTCCCAAGGAAAGTTCAGTAACTGAATGTAGTGGAACAAATAGCTTTAAGGGAGAATTAGAAGAGAAAATGCATCTAACTTTATTTAGCATACATATGTCCACAGAAATCAAAGTATGAAACTCAAAGGACCAACTGATTGAATCTTAAATACACCCGCTTTTTATTAGTATACACTTTCAGTACATAGTGAATACAGTCATCATTGGGAGTTAGTATAAATATGTATCACATGTTGATATTTCTTTCATAGAAAAGTCCTAACTTGGTGACTAGGCAAATTGGAGAGGGGTAAATATTTTTAGGAGAAATAAATGGGTCAAAAGAATATCAGTGGTCTGGGAAAATTTCTAGGTACACTGTTTGGTTTTCAATTTCTACTTTGGTAGTTATCCTTCCTGGATAATGAGAGTTCATATTAATTGCATTCCTTCTTGAGAGAAAACTTCCCTTAGATAAAGGAATTTCAAAGCAAGCCTTTCCCTGTGCTGTGGAAAATGGGATTATAGATGATAGAAAGACGGGGAGGGAGCTGCTGCTGTGGAAGGGCAGCGAGATACGTAGAGAGATGGACTGCGTGTGACATTTGACTTCCCCCAATTCCTCTAATTACCGTGCTTATAGTGAAGTTAGCAAGTCTCTCGCCCTTGGGTGGTCAGAAAGAGGGTCTTATGTTCCCCTTTTCCACACTCAAGAGAGAGATAAACAGAAAAGCCCCTCCCCACGCTAAGAGCTCCTTGACCCATTTTACCCAACCCTTGACAACGAGCATAGCAACCAATCAAATAGGGACCCCTCCTGGGGATGAGTGGTGACCAGCCCCAAACACTACAAATCTACAACACTAACCCGCTCAGGCGGTCTTCCAGCTCTGGACACCTCCAATCCCCCCACCCCACCCCCCATCGGAGGCGGCTTTCCCTTTGCTCCTACAATAAAACTTCCTTCCACTTCCCCTTTGATCTTGCGTGCCTGCTCTTCTTTCTACAATGAAGAGAGACAGTGCCCGGTGGGAGTGTGTCGGGGGTACTTGGACACTTCGGAGATCACACATCATCACAAACCTGCCCTGGGCGCAACCTATGGGATGTAACGTTTGCCCCAGTGGTTTTGTTTAGTTCTGTTCTTTCTAGCTCCCTTTCGGAAGGGAAATGTCACCCCATGCCACTGTATGTTGGAAGTGTTTAACTCTCTCTCTGGTTTTTACGGGAGATCACAGTTAAGTGTTTGGTTTTAGTCTCAGAAGAAATTCTGGACTTGGCCTCTAGCATTGCTGGAATTGTTAGGACTATGGCAAATCTTAGACTACATGCATTTTGTGTAATGAGATAGACATGAGTCTTTGGGGGCTGAATGTTATGTTTGGATCTAAAATGGCCCCCGAAGTCTCATGTGTTCGGAGGGTGGCTGAATCATGGGGGTGCTATACTCGACAGTGAATGCACCCACCAATGAGCTCAATAGCTGACCGTGCTGTTAGCAGGTAGGACCTCATTAGAGGTTTTTCTTCTGTTTGAATCAAATTATCTATGTTTGGTTCATTCTCCCTTATCCAATTTAGAAGTTTCTTGATTTATTTACCTAATCATATTTGATAATTTCCTAATGTCTATTTGAGGATCTACTCTTACAGTACAATTTCCTGCGGTCTTGTTACTGTGTTTCTTTTTTTTTCTCTGATGTGTATCAAATTCCTCTTATGTGTATCAAATAATTTATATTTTAAGTGTGTTCTGCACTGGTGGTTTGGTGATCATGAATTCCTTTATCTTACGCTTATATTGGAAGTTCTTCCTTTCTCATTAGAATTCAGTTCTGGATATGCTTTCTGTAAAAATTGTCTTAGACTCTCCCAACATAAACCATTACACTTTATAGTCCTTCAGTGTCTGGAAAAAAATTAAAAATGTGAAGCGAAATCTGATTGGTGCATAGAAAAGATATTCTACTATTATTTTCTTAATAAACATGTATTAAAATACTTCATAAGTTTAAAACCATGATCACTTAGAACAAAATTTAAACAAAGCTTTGCCAAATATTACTAAATCCATTTAAGATAAAAATTTATTTCTCTTAATATTTGTTTATAATGCCATGGGACCTTTCTGAGAATAATAGAGGGCAGGAGGCTATTTTCCCTTTGTCCTGCATAAATATGAGCTCCCTATCAGAATACTACTTGTTTAATATTTGAATCAAATAATTTTTTGCTCTTAATCCATTCCTAAAGAAAAGAGTATGAAATCTTCATACAAGTCTCAAATGTGCAGTGTGAAATAAGGGAAACATCTAAAGTAATTACAACAAGTAAAGTGGAAAACAAAAGTCTAATCAAAGGGAGAAATCAGAACACGGATAAATGAAAGAAATACACACAATCCTAAACATTTTTCAGCGTTTGTAAGCCATTGACAGGGGATGGCTGATATGAGATTTTATACTGTTAAAAATGCCCATAATCTTGGATCTTGCTGTTTAATAATCTATGTATGCATACTTGAAATAAAATTTTACTTAAACTTTTATATATATTTTAAATTACATATTATAAATTTTATATATAAACTTTATATATAATATATAAACTTTCTATATATAAACTTTATATATAAAATTTATAAATATATATAAAATCTATAGTCCTAGATCCCTGGAGGCTGGAGGCTGGAGGAATATTTGAGCCCAAGAATTCAAGACCTACCTGAGCAAAATAATGAGACACAACACCAAAAAACACAATAAAAGTACATTATTTTTATGAGATAAGCACAGGCATTTACAACCGGTATAAAGATGTGATAATAAAAACAATTAGCAAATACACAATAAGGCAAACATTCTTCTAGTGAGAACTTTAAATTTATTCTTTCTTATACAAAAATCATCTTTAC
The DNA here is from genome assembly GCA_004026905.1 of Hystrix cristata. Lineage (NCBI taxonomy): Eukaryota > Metazoa > Chordata > Mammalia > Rodentia > Hystricidae > Hystrix > Hystrix cristata. Next base: position 5,236 of record PVJO010022454.1, on the reverse strand, counting down.
CACAAGGAATAAGTTTCACTTATTCGGATAAAATGCTTTAATAATGGAACTTGATAAGAATGTGAAAAATAAGCAGAAACTAAAAATCAGTATATTTGATACCTGGGTCTCGTATATATTGATAAGTGAAAAAATCTCAAAAATTTCTTTTGAAGATAGTTTTTCAGGAATCTCTAAGAACACAGAGAGAATAAATTTGTAGTCAAGAGAGATGGTAATGACATTACCTACATAGTTTCAGCATGATTGTAACAGTGAAGTTTTTAAAATAACATTTCAGATGTGCCTTGTGAATTTTTTGTTCTTGTTACTGGCATTTAAAAATGTTAAATTTGTCTACTAATTTAATTTGAGCCCCTTAAGATAACCCCTCTTTAAACCATTTTCAACTTAATATCATTACTTTGTGTATAGCAAATATTACTTTTTCATAATTCAAGAACATATTTTATTTACTGTATAAGCGAGTTTCATATTATGATTATGTTATGTATGTCCTTTAAGTACAATTCATTCCCAGTTCCCTAAGAACGCATGCATAATCTGCCTGCCGTTCTGATTTCACTTTAACACCAAGTACATATTTAATTAAAAGACCAATACGTAAAATTAACATGTCCTTCAATATTCTGAATTTATTTTGAGCAAAAAATATTAAACTATCAGTGTCGTGTTGAATAAAAATATCAGCACAATTCATGACTGAACATTTCTAATTGAACTTCATCAGAAATATTTTAAATGTGTATTTCCATAAGTTTTCTCTCATAAAAGAATTATTCAAAGTGTGTTTTATTTACATATTTAGCTATTCAAGAAACATAAAATTTTAAAATATGATGTGGTGTCTTGCTTATGAAAAAAGATATTGAGGGATAAAATGTGTTAAATGCTTAAAATGGTCATTACATTTAAATGAGTGATATTGTCTTTTTTCTTTTTATGACAGATATAAGAATATCATAAATAGTAAGGTTCTATAACTTAACATTTCATTTTTCTTAAAATATATAGAATACCAGGCTAATATATTTCAGGAGGAGAATATTCTTGATAAATTCATTATTTGTATCAATGTATATTATATAATTTACCAAGTGAGTTCTTTAATAGTTATTGAGCATAGTTTTGTGGCTATTAATTATTAAATAGACCACAGAATTATAATACATTGCGAGTTATTTAATAAATGTTGATGAACATGGATGGATAAGTGAAGTTGTTAGAATATGACCCATATCCATAGGGTAGGGGCCAACAAATTTTGATTGTAAAACATTTTCTAATGTAATTATTTGGTATGAACACCCTGTTTTTTAGAATGTCACATCAAAAAAGGAGTGTCAAGGAAAAGAGAAAAATTACATAAAGGTAACCTGGAAGGCAGCGATTACGAATTTTGGGGGGAAATTTTGTTTTATATGTCTACTAGGACTTTTGATTCCCAAGTGTATAGTGACTCAACATTTCTCTGAAATTGGGAAGTTGATTAGATGGGCACATTTATTTTTTTAGACAAGAAATTAGGTAGTACATAATGATTAAATTTCCACTTGAAAAGGAATGAAATATTGAATTAATTTCCATTTTAAGTTCCCAGGTTTTAAATTATGTGCTATTTTTATTTCAAATATATTTAAATATAAATATAATTATGTATTCTCACACAAACTTCTGAATAAGTGAGTTTTATAATAAACACAGTATGACTATTAAGCAATTATCTTCACCAAAACCACGCTCCATCAACCACTACAAAAGAACCAGTCTTCAATTTGTTTTAAATTATACTTCAAAGAATAAAAGCAGAATATTTCAGTTCCTTCCTTATGAGGAGCAACTATTGCAATTCTTGTTTAGCTATCTCCTCTTGCTGGATACTGGGTTTTCTTATTCTAATGATAAGTTTTCTTAGGATCTTATTTGCTAGAAAACATTGTTTCTTCATTTGATTCAACAGGTTGATTTAATAGGAGAGGCTAGAAGAATATTAAAAATAGTAAAAGAAGAAATTATATTTTTTACACTTTTTTGTTTTTAGGTTAACATATAAATAACTTTTCACAATTAAAACTACTTGAAGCATGCCTATTATGTTTATGTTTATGTGATTTCTTTCACAAAGTGTGAGCATTTTTAAAATTTTTTTTATGAGTCCTAATCCAAATCATCGTGTGTGCTACCAGTCTAGAGAACAAGATTAAGCAAATGTACAGTGGTGAACTCTTGGTAAATTCTGCATTGTAGACACCACCAGAAATGCTTTTAGTCATTAAGTTTGCGAGAAAGGAAATTGCTATACGTTCAAGATGTCACAGAGCTGTAGGAGTTTGATGCCTTGGTATGATTATTCTTCCTAACCCCAAACAATCAGAATGTGTGAAATGTGTATCCAGGCTGTACATAGCGATGTCTGTGCCTCTCTTGTCAGTCTTGGTCAGAGGTAAATAATAGGACATGGGGAAATTGCTGTAATCATTTTTGAGGTTGCGATGTGGCACATTTACAGGTCTGCATGAACAGTTGGATGCTTTCTCAGTTCATCATTCATGAGTTGTTTCACAAGCCTTGTCAACAGTTATTCCTCCAAGGAGCAATCATCCAGATCTTGCAATCCTTTAGGACTACAAAGTCATCTTGAACTAGCAGTTAGACTGACGCTGCTTACTTGAGCCTCAGAATGGCACATGTGCTGTGATAAAACACAACAGTTGCCAGACAGTAGTGATTGGGAAGAGCCAAGTTTTTGGCATATTTGTAGTCTCCAGTTCAAGTACTTGCCTGATGCCATTTCTCTGTACTGCCTGAATATTAATGTTGATCGTGCCATGCAGATATACATCTTAATGAGCTAGGTGGAAGAGGTATTCTGGTGTTCCTGAAATGACAAGCCAGAGACTGAAATGGGCTTCGAGCAAATGAAAACTTTTAATACTAAAGGGAATATAATAGCCTCTGGAGACCCTGATCAGAACAGGCAGACATTTTCTTGGGTCTACTGAGACACTGGAGATTTATGATGTGAATCTATTAGAATATATTTTGTCTGCTCCTTAAAACTGGAACAAAGAAGTGTCCTTGATTTGAGGAGGAAGTTTTAAAAAATGCTTCAGTGTAAAATGGATGATTTGGACATTTTGCTGACACTCAGGAAATATTTGTTTGGAAAGGAACATTCTTCTTGCTTCTAAATTAATAGTCAGAAAGAGTGACTTTGATTAAGTGACATGGGATATTAATTTAGAGAATATAATTTGAATTTCAAATTTAATTGCATGGCACTTAGGCACACACTATGTTCATATGTATGTGTGTCTTTTATTGATATTACCTATAATTTTTGCTTTAATTCACATAATGCAGATGAACTATCATTTAATATTGATGCTGCAATAAAGTGATAGAAATATTACTTTCATGTCTATGGTTTTCTCATTGTACCAGACAATGAAGTTCTGAAATTTCTTTTTGAAAAACAGCTGTTATGGTTTGTGTCTAGATGCCCCCCCAAAGCCTCAGGTGGTAAGAGACAGCTGGATCTAGAGTGTGTGATTACTAAATTAGTCCACTGATCGGTTTGGCGTGGTTCTGGTGGGATCAAGGATGTGACACTAAGATTAAGGATATTAGGATTAAGGGTGGGAGTACTGCCCACCCTAAAAACAGGTAGTCTGGATAAGATAGAAAATACAGGAAGAAGCTGGTTAGCTACATGCTTCCTTGCATCCCTTGCTTTCCTTGCTGACTTCTGCTGTCTGCCAGGCCACCCTGCCTTGGACCCAGCTGACTGTGGACTGAAACCTCTACAAACTGTGAGCCAAATAAACCTTTCTTCCCCTAACTTTGGGTGTCAAGTATTTTGTCTCAGCAACGAGAGAAAACCTAACTAAGACAACAGCCTTTATTTAAAAACTTGAATTGACGTATAATGCTTGTACTTATTTATGCAGTACCCTATTACAATTCAATGCATATATACAGTGTGTAATGATTGAATCAGGAAATTAGCATTTCCATCTCTTCACATGTTATCATTTCTATGTATTGAGAACCTTCAAGCTCTTCTCTAATTGTTTCAAATAGAATAATCTGTTGTAGCTGATATTGACCCTATTGCGTTGCATAACTTCTTTACCACCTCAAATTGTGGCTTGATATCCAATATCCACCTTCTCAATACCTCTCCCACCTTTTACCCTTCCTAATCTTGTGTTTTTCATATATAGCTTTTTGCTGTATTGAAGTATGGTCCTTCTATACATACTCTGTTGAGGGTTTCTGTGAAGAAGAGATGTTGAATTTTCATTGTTTTCCCTACATCTACTGAAAGTGGACACATGTTTTTTGTGTTCTGTTCATTTATTCATTTATTTTATCATGTAAATATCTGGATATGGTTGTTATCTTTCTTTGTTGTGACAGAATATCTAAGAAAAATAATTTAAAGGAGGAAAGACTTATTTTGGCTCATGGTTTGAGACGTTCCTTTTCAAGGTCACTTCACTCTCCTCTTTCTGGAGCAGAGTGAGGAAAAACACAATAGCGAGGAACATGTGGTAGAGAAAAGATGGTCCGCTGAGGATGAATAGGGGTCAGATGATTGGATGAAGAAAAAGTGGCATTTATACACACTGGAGAGTACTACTCTGTTATAAAGAAGGATAAATTGGAGTCATATGTAGGAAAATGGATGCATCTTGAGACAATAATATTGTGAAATAAATCGTGTAAATATCATGTGGTTTCTCTTATATGAGAAAATTAAAGCATAAATAAATTAAAGAGAAAAACAAAAGATAGATGATAAAAAACATGGAGATAAAACTTTTGCAAATAGGAAGAGGACCAAGAGTTGGAGGGATGAAGGAGAGGAGGGGAAGGGGATGTAAAAAGAATTTTAGACCTAAACCATAACAACACATGTTGAAACAGCCTTGCATCCATGGAACACATCTCACTTGATCACTCCGTGTAATATTTTTAGTGTTAGATTGTCTTGATGGCATATCGTTGAAAATGGTTACATCTATGTTCCTCTGTTATACTGGTCTTTCTGTTTTGTGTCAGTTTTCTGCTTTTTACATTGGAGCAGTGCTATACTCAGAGAATGAGTATGATAGTATCTTCCTTTTCAATGTTTTTGGAGTAGTTGGAAAAAATAGCAGTAGTTATTCTTTGAATATTTTGTAAAATGTATTAGTAATGCCACCAGGTCTTGGGATTTTTTTTTTTTTTT
>PVJO010022453.1:0-27933 GCA_004026905.1 Hystrix cristata | reverse complement strand
CTTTTAAAAATGTGAAGGGGATCTAAGGATGGAGAGGGGAGTAAGAGTGGAAGGGGAAGTGAAAATGTTTAAGATGTTATATGTATATGTAGCAACTCTCCATGATGAATTCATTCATTATGTATTGCAAGCACAAACTAATAAAAAAAAAGTGGATGAGTACAACAAAAGAGAAAAAAGAAAGAGAATAGGATTTTTTTAAAATAAAGTAATATTTCAGAAAAACATAAACACTGACTCTATGGCTTGGTAAGGCACATAATCAAGAAAATAATGATACAGATCAAAATACACTGTGGTCAAGTTATCGATGCTCAAGGAATTAAAAAATTATGCAAGAATTCCAGCAAAAACAGGCACTTTAAGGAAAAAAGTCAGTATCCCCAGAGTTTGTTACGGCAAACTTCAGTGAGGAAAGGAATGAAGTATTATCAAGTGCTGAAAGAGAAAGCTAAGAATATAGTATCCAGCTGAGGTAGCATTCAATCATAAAATCAAGCAAGAGACCTTTCCAAAGATCGGAGAACTCAGAAAAAAATAGTACAGTAATGGGCTGAACTGTGTCCCCTCTCGAATTCATATATTGAAGTTTTAACCCCCAAAGTGACTATTTGAAGATAGAGCCATTAAGGATGTAATTAAGGTTAAATCAGTTTAGGCGAAGGGAGTTAATCCAACAGGTTTGGTGTCCTTAATAAAAGAAAGAGCCATCCTAGAATTTTTCTCTCCGCACAGGCACAGAAGCAAGGGCAGGTGAGGACAAAAGCCAAAAGGTGACTACCTGTAAGCCAGAAAGAGAGCCCTTGCCAGACCCTGGAGCCCTTCGATCTTGACTTTGGCCTCCAAACTGTGAGAAATGTGTCTGTGTTTTTTAACTACCCAAGGTGATATGCACATGGAGATGCTATCTCAGACTAACAGAAATCCCTATGAGATTTTCAGGGGCGAAATTACCTAATTATGAAACCCAGCCAACCAAGAAAGGAAATCAAAATATTTAAACTTAGGAGTGGAAAAAGCCATGATGATTGTTGACTATTTAAATATAAAGTGAAGATCTACAGCTGGAGTGCTAGAAAGACTATGAGCCAGGCTGTATTTAGTGCTTATTTTTTTCTAGACCCCTTCTTTGTGCTTCCATTTAATTTTCACAACAGCCCTTGAGGATAGATGTTCACTATTTTTTTTTTTTTTTGTGGTGCCGGGGATCGAACTCAGGGCCTTGTGCTTGCAAGGCAAGCACTCTAATCACTGAGCTAAATCCCCAGCCCAGATGTTCACTATTTTATTCTCATTTTCCACAAGATAAAACAAAGGCATAAACATAAGTTTTTTTTTTTGTTTTTTTTTTTTGTTGTTGTTTTGTTTTTGGTGCTGGGGATTGAACTCGGGCCCTTAGTGCTTGCAAGGCAAGCACTTTAACCACTGAGCTAAATCCCCAGCCTAAACATAAGTATTTTGTCCTTAATACACAGGTCATAATGGCAGGGCAAAGAATCCCATGCAGGTGTTAGAGTCTGCAGTCCAGCCTTCCACCAGGGGGCCACCTGTACAGGTTCAGCGCTTCAAGTCCTGAGTGCTCAGAAACCATGAGCCCCAAGTGAACCGGGATCCTTGGCCACCCTGCTACCCGGTGTTAATCCTGTTACCTCTCAGAGCGGAAAAACGCTCAGGGCTAAAATTAAAATGTAATTTAATAAATATATAATGACTCTGAACCCTTAATGGTTTTCCTGATCTTTTGTCTTAACCTTAGGAGATCTAAAATACCATATGCCTTAATGGTAAAAAAGGATTTATCCAGAGTCACAAATCTTTTTAAATTTCACTTTAACTTTTTTTTTTCTTGTGTAAAGGTGAGTTTCTTTATGGTCACAGAAAAGATGGTTTAGAGATTACTTTAATTTTAAAAATTAATAATCAATTTATCAATTCACAGATTCTAATTTAATTCTTCCACAAGAATTTAAATTCAGCTTATAAATCTCATCATTCCTTTATAAGCTTAGCAAATTTAAACTGTCACTTCTAATGGGCTTCAATTAATAGTTGTTCTATTCTCAGATTTAGTTAATTAAATCTTTTTAAGTGTTTCGACTTGGGTTTATATAGTTGAAGAAAATTTCTGAATGACAGACCTCAAATAATAAAATCTCTTTTATGAATTAAACCAATTAATCTTTAAAATATGGTGGACCTTAAGGCCTATTCAATATTCTAATACTATATTTAAAATGAGTAAATTTCTACTTAAATTCTGAAGCATGAATCAGTCACTGAATTACGATTTTTAAATTGTAATTATGTGATAAGCTAAATTCTTGTTATATATAGAACACAAAATATACACGGATCACAGATTCTTCAGCGAATAAAATATTAATATGACATGTTTTCTTGTCTTAAATATTCGTCACTAATTTATAACTTATTTTTATTGAAATAATATCTGATTTGAATTCAGATATCTCATTGCTTTCTTTTTTGATTTTTTTTTCTCACTGCTTTCTATAGTGATTTCACAACTTTCAAAGGCATAAAAATTTAATGTAATACGAATATATATGATCTCACTAAATACTACAAACTGCTTATCTTTGGGATGGGGCCACAGTGGGGATTATAAGTGCATAATTTATAGCATCTAGAAGAGACACGGAGTGAACAAGAAGGGAGGTTGTTTTGCTCACAGGACACATCCAGAAGGAAGCTGTGTAGCGGGCGCCTCGAAGCTCCAGGCTCTCCTCAGCTTTGCTCCCACCATCTTTTGGGCATGTCTTCCACACTTGGAGTCACGAGATTGTCTATTCACCTCTAGTTATTTTCTCCAGGTTCTCATCAGGAAGAAGATAGAAACAAAGAGGAAGCGATGTGCCTCAGATGAATTTATCTCTTTTTCTCAGGGAAAATGTAGCTTTCCAGAGGCCTCCGCCAATAGACAAAGACGCGTCTCTCAATGGCCAGGACTGTGTAACGCGGCAACCCGCGACTACAAGACCTGGGAAGCCCCTTGCAGGTGGTATGTCGACACCCCAAACATAATCAGAGGTTTTTATGTTAAGAGAGAAAAGATACGTTTCTGTATTGTAGCTATTTTTACAAGAATGTTCTGTGTATTTATGTAATGTGAAAGGGCATTCCAGACAGAGAAAATAGCTTGATTTAAAATATTTAAATTTGTGAAAATATTTCTAACATAGTTGTCTATAATTCTACTTTGAAAAGATTAATTACAAAAATGCCCTAAACTGTTATAGATTTGCTATGCAACATAACTCACTGTATTCAAGATACAATATTCAGAATAAGGTAAGGGCTAAAACCCAGAGAAATCTCCCTGCGAGAAAGATGGATTCAGTTCACTCTCCACCAGTTAGGTGGGTAATTAGCTAGACAGAAACTTGCACAGTATGAGTGAAAAACAATCCAGATTTGTGATTTTTTTTCAAATTACTTTTTAAAAATGTATTTGCAATCTAACTGGTAACATTAGTGCACTATTTGAAAAGAGCAAAAACTTACCCTCAATCACTCCATGAGCATTTTTAAATGTAAAAGATTCCTATCCTTTCAGCACCTCACCATTTTACCTATTTACAATCTCAAATGACTTTCTGCTTTTCAAACTGGAAGCCATTTATTACAGTCATTTATTATATTTTTACCTGCATAAGCAAATAAAGGGATATGATCCAAAGCAGTCAGAATAAATAGGGCAATGTGTTTGCTTTTGTTGTTGTTGTTTCTTGCAAAATTCTACGTTTGAGAGTAAGCAACAGTGTTTTGGGGTTTGGTTTTGTTTTGTTTTTGTCTTGTTTGTTTGTCTTTTTTGTTATCTTTTGGATGAAGAATACTTCCCATGAATTGGAAGGGGAGGTTTTGGAAAGTTCCTCAAATCGACTGTGGCTCTTGTTAGGAAGAAGTAGCTGCCCGAAGAGAAGCCACATACATTTGCAGTGACGCTCGGTGGCCTCGGGAAGGGTCAAGGCCAAGAGCTGACCAGTTGAGAAGGTACTGAGGGTGAATCAGAGTCCTTGGTAGAGTGAGATTTCAGAAGATGTGCAACACAGGAAGTTCCTCATTGTGACTGTTGACTTCTAGAGCAAAGTAATTTCCCCCCTTTATGTGTCTGAGAAAAAGCAATCAATTCACGGATACGCCTAATGTAACGAGGGAGCCAGTACTGTGACTGGACCAAGGAACAATGTTTTAGGAGTTTAAAAAAAGCTATTTAATTAAATAACATTTGCACAGTATCCAGCAATGTACCTTGAATTATACTGGTGCTTGCGCAACAGCTCCTTTCCCAGCACCAGCCCCACCACTGAGACAGCAGCCCTGGTACCCTGTTGCACATCACTGAAACCAGGCAGGAGAACCCACCCTAACCACCGGCATGTAGGCCACAGCTACCAGGGCTGATGGAAAGCACTTTTAAAATTAAAAACAGAGCCAAGCTGGGGGTGGGGGGTGGGGTGGGGAATGCCTGAAATCCCAGAACTTGGAAGGCTGTGGCAGGAGGATTGCAGCAAATTCAAGGTCATTAAATCTCCAGCCCCAAATTCAAGGTCAATAATGAGACCTTGTCTCAAACAACAAACAAACAAAAATTAGTCAACACTTCTCCATTTACACATTCTCTTTCCTTCTTCTACTTAAAAATTAACTACTTGAAAACCATGGCACATTTTATCAAAAATATGTAACATTTTGTCAGCATTTCAAACTCTAATTATCATTCATATATTTCATAGCAATGAGAATGAGTCGGTCATAGGATAGTCATTATTCCATCTTTGTTAAATATAATGATTATGTATGTTGACTCTTTTCCAAATCTTGCCTCCTAATTCAGACCGTTAATGCACTCTGTGCTGTTTCAACTATATGCTTACCTCCTGAAGACAGGAGCTCCAGCCCCTACTTCACATCCAATTCACTGAACTGCCATGTCCCAAGACACTTTCACAGGGCTGAGGATTTAGCTCAGCGGTTGGAGTGCTTGCCTTGTAAGCGTAAGGCCCTGAGTTCGATTCCCAGCTAAAAAAAAAAAAAAAACACAGTCTCTAAGACACTTTCACAAGCATGTATTTGATCAGGGGACTCTCCTGATTAAAAACCTTTGATGATTTCTGTATTAGTCACGTTTCTCATCACTGGGACAAAATTCCCAACACCTGCAACTTAAAGGAGAGAAGGTTTATTTTGGCTCCCAGTTTTCAGAGGATTCAGTACATGGTTGGTTGGCCCCAAGTCCAAAATGGCACGGCAGAAGAGTGTGTGGAAGAAAGCTGCTCGGTCCATGGCAGTCAGGAAGCAGAACCTGAAAAAAGAACACACTCCTGGAGATCATGCTCCTGGAGACCCACCTCTCCTGACCAGGCTGAACATCCTAATAGCACATTCGGCTACGAACTCACCAATTAGATAATCTGTTCATGAGTATAGCATCCCTGAGATCCAATAACGTTTTGAAAGCCTTACCTCTTTACACACGCGATCTGAGGGGACATTTTAGAGTTATAGAATGACAATTTATCATTGCAGAAGAATACACACTAGCTACTTCTCTGGTTATGCCCATCTCTGTGACATGAATATTCTTCGGCTACCACAAAACCTTGGACTTCATTCCACACTATCTCTAGACTCTTACTCAAGGTATTCCTGATATATTTAGTGTCTTTTAAGCCTGGAAGTTTTTCTAGACCATTGTCTCAATTTATCCCTCCTGTATCTCTCAGGGGAAGTTAGTTTTTGTACTTCTGTCACAATCATTCTTGTGATAGATGTCTCTATGTGTAATTTGTCCTCATAAAATTAAAATTTAGGAGCCAGAATTGGTGTTTCATTCATCTTTCCCCTTCACACTTCTTGGATAATTTACCTGTGCAGTCCACAGCATAAAAAGGGCATTCCAATTATACGTGATCTTTTAGCCCCTGACCCTGTGGTAACAATTGATTAGAGTAGGAGTAAACACTTGACCTCCACTAAGCCAATCAAATTCTCTCTTTCTGAGTTTGGAAGTGCACCACACATATACAGGCACACAAAAACACACAGTCTGGTTGGATGGTCATGTAGACTTGGGATCTGAAGCTACCATTTGGGGCTGAGTCCTGATGGGTCAATTACAAACGGGTAAGAGAGCAGAGGAGAAAAATTACAGAAAGCTGAATGAAACAGAAATGTGGCAGAGATGAGAATCCATTCAGCCAAGGAGAAAATGGAAATGGAACAAGAGGGCGTGTGGACCAGGGGTGCAAAGAAAGAAGACATCTGGCAACTTGCCAGGTCCAGGGTGACTTAACTGTCTTTCTGTAGCACTGTCCTTCACATAAGCAAATATGAGTTAGAATGGTCATTCCCTGAACCTCAGGGATCTCTTATTCATACAGCCTGACATTTGGTTTTAGTCATTAAATGTTTATTAAATTGAACTCCTAAACAACATTATATCAAATAGAATCTCCTTGAATTGAACTGGGACCGAGCCTCTGGAATGCAAAACACCAATGTCACATGTTTGGCAGCTGCTAGTTGTTCCCACCAGCATGCACAAGATAGGACAGAACTTTTCCCACTGTTCCAAAATGTCTCGTAAATTTTACATTAAAAAGATCAAGAGTCATTTCAGCAGAGCCATATACAGTTATTACCTATGCTATTGAAAGTGAATGGTTCAATATTTTATAACTTATTCCAGATTTTCAGTAATCTCGGCGTTAACTTGATATTGATTGATAGAATGAGTACTATTACTGGTAGGCTACGTATAAAATATTTACAAGTGTGAATATGGACTGAGTGAGTCACAAGAGATTTGATTATGATTTATACAATTCTATCTTTGCTGATCTTATTAATAGAGCCCCAGTAAGCTCCCACTATAACTGGACCCTGCATATCAGATCCTACAGGAAAAATTGACCATTATTCAGGGATTTTCATTCTGAAGCCCTTTCCTGAATTGAAATAAATAAATTATAGACTAGTTAATGTTAAAACAAGAAATACTTTAAACTTGAAATTTAGTATGTATATAACATGGGACTGTGTTACAAAAAACAAATTTAAGAATGTATTATTATACCTTACAACTGTTACCTACTTGTTTTGTATGTGCAATTAAGTGTACGCATGACCAGAAATTTAACACAATACCTAAACAGTGATGTATGCCTTTAACACAATGATAAATATTTAGAGAATAGTGTGATTGCATCACTGAGCAAGAAGAAAGATATCATTTTCCATATTTCTATCCTTTCCCCTTCGCATTTTATTTTTTATATGCACATTTGTGTGGCTTAGCTATTCAGAACAGAGTAAAATGTTAGGCCAAAGAAATGGAAACTCTTATCTTTTCTCCACTTCATTTCATCTCTAGTAGGGAAAATAAGTCAGCTAAAAAATTATGCTAGGGCTGGGGATTTAGCTCAGTGGTTAGAGTGCTTGCCTTCCAAGCACAAGGCCCTGAGTTCAAGTCCCAGCACCAAAAAAAGAAAAAATAAGAAAAAATAAAAAAATAAAAAATTATGCTAGTGCAGATTGAAAGAGTTGCTACTGAACAGGAAATTAAGAACTACTATTTATTTTTCATAGATATTTATATTATATATATGCAAACATACATATATAGAATTCGTTTATTGAAAGCAATCTGAGTAGACTGTATGGACTTTAAAGTGAAAAAGAAAAAAAATCAGCATTTTGGCCATTAGAGAAATGCAAATCAAACAACAGTGAAATTCTACCTTACTCCAGTAAGACTGGGATTATCAAGGACTCAAAAAATAAGAAATGCTGGTGAGGTTGTGGAGGAAAAGCAATACTTCTATATTGTTGGTGGGAATGTAAACTAGGACAATCACTATGGAAAGTAATATGAAGACTTTTCAAAGAACTAAAACAGAAATTTCATTCAATCCAACTATACCTCTTCTGGGTATCTTCCCAAAAGAATGAACAGCATTATACTACAGTCATACATGTATGTCTACTCACGTGTATATCAGCACAACTCACAATAGCTAAATCTTGGACATGGCCTATAAACTCATCGATCAATGAATGAATTAAGAAAATGTGGTATATGTACCCGCAATGAAGTACTACTCAGCTATAAAAAAGGACGAATTTGAGTCATTTGTAGAAAAATGGGTAGATCTTGAGACCATAACACTAAGTGAAATAAGTCAGCCACAGGTTAAATATCTCATGGCGTCCCTAAGATAAGAAACCCAAAGTATAAACAATATAAAGAACAAAATAAAAGAGACAGAGACAGAAACAGAAACAGAGACAGAAAGGGAATCTGGTGAAGAAAGGTGAGGGGAGAGTGGAGGGAGGGGAGAAAAGGGCAGGATAAAAATGATCAAGATGCCATACATACATGTATCAATAATCTAAACTGAATGTAATCACAATGTATCATAAACATAAACTGATAAGAAAAATATTTTAAATTAAAAATTAAACACCAGTATCCTGGCTTTCTTCAGTCTTTTCAACACCTTTGTGTCAGCTTGTTAGTCTGACGGGTTATACTACAGACCCGGCTAGTTGTGTACAACCAAAAGCAGGTCAGACAGTCCACTGAATCACAAGGATCAAGTCCAAGAATTAGTGGAGCAATTCACAGTCGTGTAAGCTGGGTACTGACACTGGCTGCGTTACCAGATAATTCTTTCCTTGCCCAGTTGATTTGGCTTTGTCAAAGTTGGTCCAATGGACATGTTCAGAGTTCCTGAAGCAGGTGGCATTTGTCATTTTTAGAGCTCATTAGGTGCGTTTGACCAGTATTGCAATATGATTCTTTATGAATTCAGTCATTCAGGGAAAGAATCAGTATAGGATAAGAAGTAATAAAAATGATTCTGTCCTTTTATGTATATGTCTCACCATAAAGACATTTTTTTAACTTTTTCCTTCTTCTTTAAGGAATGTGATACAACATTAAAACATGAGTTAAGTAAACTCTGGACTATTATGCAATGGACTATTAATAGAATAACAGACTTTCATTTAACTGTGATATGTACAGAGACAAAGAAAAGTGCTGTGATATAAAATAAAATGAAAATCCTATACCCATTATATGATTTTGATTACATAATGACAATCTACCCATGGGCTGGGGTAATTTATAAAGAATAAGTTTATTTGGGTCACAGTTCTAGAGACTTGGAATCCAAAAGCAAGGTGCTAGCACCACTTGGCATCTAGTAAGTGATGTCTTGCTGCTTCATAACATGGTAGAGAGCCTCTTCTTATAGAGCCACTAATGTCATTATAAGGGCCCCCCTCTTACCACCTCATCAAATCCTTATTATATCTCAAGGTCCCCACATCCAGGTATTATTAACATACAGATTTGGGGATCAAGTTTCCAATATATTAGTTTTGGAGGGACATATTCAATCATAGCATTCAGGAAACCCAAAAGTCATCCAGCAAGATACCCATGCTTCCAAAGACTTTTTCGTCTTTCCTGCTGGGCTTAAAACAGACGGAGGGCAGGTCCCCTTTACATCCTTCATAGAGGGCCAAATACTGGCATTGACCTATTGCTGGCTTTAAACTTCTCCAGTGACTCACCTGTTTCAAAAGTGTTGTCCTCGAGACACTGTGCTCTAGAATCCTTGGCCAGGATGTCTGTGAGTAGTGCTTACAAACAAATGGCAGTGACATGGATGACAGGAGGTGGCACCTCACAGAGCTTGAGCAATAAGCTAGAGACCATTGTCAGAGCGCCATGTGGCTCTCATATCTGAGGAAAAGACAACTTCCTTGATGCTCAGTCATAATGGCTGGTCCAGGTGAGTGAGGATGGGGAGGGTGGAGCAGACAGGCCCGTTTTTACTGACAGTGTGCACCATCAGTAAGATGGCATTGAAGACTGGACAGTCCCACAACAATGCTGCAATGACCTGAGCACAAGTGCATGTGTGCAGATACAATAGTTAACTGCCTGAGGGCATCATCTCAAATGGAGAGCCATCAAAAGCAGCCACAGGACACATGAAAAGTTTAATTTAGCAAGATGACACATCTTCTGGGGTTGTGGCAAAGCCAGAGCACTGGGTGGCCAGTTCTTCCAGAAGATGGTGTAAGCAGCCATCCTGGGAGAACCAACACCTCTGCCCAAGGTGCCTCACAGCTAAAGAAGTGAGGTCACAAGCATTTGTCTGCTGCCAGTACCACTGCCTATTTACTCTCTTTAAGACCTGTGTGTATCTTGGAAGGTGGAGGTGAGGAAGGCTCCATAAAGGAGGATATCTCCATCGTCTTCACCAATGTGCAAAAGCTCCCTAAATTAACAGAAAAGGAAAAAGATTGCGGATATCAGTTTATAAGGAGATGTGAAATTATAGTGTGTTTGAAGAACCCAGCATAGTTGGGTATGGTGAGTGAACTCATGGAGGAGAAGGAAAACTAGACCAAGAAAGTAGACAGGGCCTTCCTGGTAAAGATCCCTTCCCGATAAGCCTATAAGTTTTAATTTTATGTCATAAGTGTTAAGATTTTTTCAGAGCATCTTGAACAGAGAAATGATGTGGATTGATTTGAATTTTCTGAACATAATGCCAAGGTGAAAATAGTAGTGGAGAGGAAAGATATTTAAAAAAAGAAGAGAAAAAAGGACAAGAAAGAGTCAGGTAGGTTGGCACATGCCTGTACTCTCAGCATCCAGGAGGCTCAGGCAGGAAGATTTAGAGCTGGAAGTCAGCCTGAGTCATATAGCTAGATCCTGTTTAAAAAAAAAAAAAGACTAAGAAAGGACCTAGAGAGAGAATTGTGAGGGCTGGAACAGAATCAGGGCTGAGATAATAGGAAAGACAGGATCATTTCAGAAGTAGGAGGTAGGATGGGCTGGAATTAGGAACTGGCAAGGTGTGAAGATAAAAGAGAGGGTCAAGTCTAGGCTGAATCCTAAATTTTTCTATTTAACAACAGATGAATAGTTAGTGAGAAGACAAGACAATGAGTATGTTTGTGGGAGAAGAAGAGGAAAACACAGTGTTTGCA
Source organism: Hystrix cristata (assembly GCA_004026905.1). Lineage (NCBI taxonomy): Eukaryota > Metazoa > Chordata > Mammalia > Rodentia > Hystricidae > Hystrix > Hystrix cristata. The sequence goes on along the minus strand of PVJO010022453.1, from coordinate 16,899 downwards.
TTTACAGACGTCTGGATGAACTTGACTAGCTAATGGCCAGTAGAAGAGCCAAATGTAGAGTTTAGGAGAAAATATGAGAATTGAAAGATAAATTTTAAAGTTATCAACACATATAAAGGTCATAGGTGAGATGACAGTGTCCAAAAAGAGATGATGGTGCATACAAAGACATTACCTGGAACGTAAGAATCTCCTCAAGGAATAGACGGGTAGCTCGTCCTTTACGAAGCCTCTAGAGACTTCCACAGGCAACTTAAGGCTATCCCGGTGTATTACTTTGCTAGGATTACCACGACAAAATACCACAGGAACTTATGTTCTCACGGTCTGGAGGCTGGAAGTCTGAGGCCAGGGTCTGCAGCCTTGATCTCTTTTGAGGCCTCACTCCATGATGTACAGATGGAGCTGTGTTTTCCTACTGTCATCTCTCTATGGGTGTCTGGTGTCTCACACTGCCTGTGCCCTCCTCATTTTCTAAGGAAATTAGTCAGATCAAACAAGAGCCTCCCCAAAGGACCTTAATTTAATTTAATTACCTCTTTAAGAGTCTTATCTCCAAAATACAGCATAGTGTGAGGTCCCTGGGTTAGGCCTTCAACATAGACAATTTGGAGGGGAACACAACCGCATGGCTGGGCTGATATGCGTCTCTGCCTGTTCCTCTTACCTACACTTACGTTGTTTTCAAAGCCCCTGCTTACAGGCCCCACTAACCCCACCACCACCTCTGTCCCCAACTCAAGCCTGTTCAGCCAGTAGCACATAGTGTTCATCTGTGTCTCCAGACACTGACCTACTGCTACTGGTTCAAAAGTTATTTCAAAGTTTGCTTGAACACTTTCTAAATCTGATGAGAAACACCTCATTAACAAAACAACTTTTCCCAGATGAGAAACAGATGGCCCAAGGACAAAATCCAGCCCACAGATATATTTTGTTTGGCCACATTATTTTTGTTTTATGAAACGAAGAGTTTTCATTTTTCAAAAATCTGGAATGGTAACATCTTGAAAAATGGGGAGACCAGGGAATTTAGGTTGTTCCTGCTTGACAGCAAGCAGCTTGGACTGACTAATGGCTACCACCTTTATCTTGTTTCATAACTTTTATTATGAACATACAGTGAATTCACATGTATCCATCACATATTTCAATAATTACGAAAAATTTGCCAATTTCATTTCTTCTATCTCTCCAGTTTTTGAGGGTTTCTTCTTTATTTTAAAGTAAATGCTAGATATTATAGTTTATCTTTGTAGTTGAAAAACCATTTCATTTTGTATAGTCACTACAACAATTACATCTTTTAAAATGATAATTCCTTAATATTACTTAAACACATATTCTATATTCATATTTTTTCTGGTTATCTCAAAGCTGCCAAGGTCAACCTGATTTATATTAGATGGACTCTGTTTAAAAAAAAAATGGCTGGAACAGAGGCCAAGACAGTGGGAAAGACAGGATCATTTCACAAGTAGGCAGAAAGGTGAGCTAGAATTAGGAACTGGCCAAATATGAAGATAAAAGAGAGAATTAAGTCTACACTGAATCCCAGATTTCTCTGTTCAACAACTGATGAACAGTTAGTGAGAAGACAAGGAGTTAATCTGTTCAAACATAATTCCAAATTACTAATCACATTTGGTTCTTAAACCTTTTCAATTCCCTTTTAAATATCATTTAATTGTTGAAAAAACAGGGTCACTTTTATGTAGAATGTCCCAGAATCAAAAATTGGCCCATTGTTCCCTCACAGTTTCATTTGATTCATGCCTTTAGCTCCTGTACTTCATATAAACTTGTACTTTGAGTCAAAACAGTGCTGTTCGATCTCACATCCTACAAAGGAAGGAAATCGTCCGTGTCTATGCTGTCCAGTAAAGTTGCCACATACCACAAGTGGCTAGTTAGCCCTTGAAATAATTAAGGAACTGATCTAAATGTATTTACAGGTTTAAATTTAAATAGTCACATGTGGCTAATGGTTACAATATTGGATGTAGAGGTTTCATTTGATTTATGTTTAATTTCTAGGCGAATGTAGTGTGCATGTGTGTGTGTGTGTGTGTGTGTGTGTGTGTGTTGCAGCCTATCATGTGCTTGCTTCCCTGCTGAAAAATAAGTACTCAACAGACAAACTTTTTGCCTCCAAAGAGGGAATTATTAATAGCGAAAATGTGAAGCAGAGGTATAATGCTCCTGTTGGTCTTTTCATGTATTTTGGCCTCAAGGAACAGAACAGTGGAAAGTATAAAGAGAAGAGAAACCATTAAGACCAAACTAATACTTCAAGACCAGTTGTAGGGATGAAAACAAGGCCTCCATTGTATTTTCTTAGTTAGACACCTGCTGACCAGACTGTGATTTATAGTTTTCAGCCTCCCTTAACACCATCTATGCCTAAGAACTAAGATGAAAGGCTGGAAATAGAAGAAGTGATGGACTCAGCCTCTAGGTTGTGCCTCTAAAATGAAGGTGGTTAGCTTTCATATCCCCTCCTCATACTTTAGACTTTCGTCTGGCATGTGAATGGGGTGCCAAAAGGTTAGTTAATTCTCTCCACTCTCCATTCTTTTTAATAATTCACATGATTTAAACAGAAATCTTTATTCTCTTTCTTCTTTTTTTCTCTATTGTTTATAGCCATAGTCTTCAAAATTCTTTGGCTGTGATTTCCCAAAGAACTAGTGAGGCCAGAAGGGAGACCAGGGCTCTGCAGTGGGGTGTCATTCCTTTCTCTGATGTGTAGAAAAGCCTGGGTATTAACATAGATTGTCACCTGACAACCCAAAGTGCTAAGGAACCCTACAAGATTTCTTCTCCAAGCCATGCTTTTGAGAAATAATGTTTAAAATGTATGCATGGAGTGCTAGCCTAGCAAGTGCAAGGCCCTGAGTTCGATCCCTAGCACCCCTAAAAAAGAAAAGAAAAATATGTGCATGGAATTTGTGATATCTGGGCACATAAAGAGTGCAAGAGAGAATTTGAAGATTTTGTAGAATGTCTGCTTTGGCAGGCCGCCTCACCACTTGGGCAAAGCCCTGAGCAAAGCAGCTGTGGTGAATGAAGGCTGATTTTCATGGTCTCTATTTTCCACTAAAGAGACTGTTTACCAGAAACCTCTTTATCAATGTGTGTGCAAATAAAAGATTGCATCATACTAAAAAAAAGGGGGGGGGCTTCTGAAAAAATCCTGTTGTGCAATTTTAAGTTAACTAAAATTTTTCAGCATAATTTTAAGCACTTATAATTTGTGGTATGAGATTTCAGAACAAAATACGTCATTATTTTAAATGAATTCCTGTTCCTTGAGGCCAAGAATACTTAATGTCACTGCAATTTGAAAGCTGCCAGCATCCTTTTAAAAATATATAAACAGTATCTCTTAAACAAAGTCTTACGCAACTTCCTTCTCCTTAAATTCATATTTGCTTTCCACTTCCTCCACAAAACTTTATTCTAATGTATTATATTTTAATGCTTGAGTGTCTTTTATTGATAATTTTACCATATTCTGTTCAACAAAAAAAATATAAAGACAAATTAATTTTTAAATCTCTGTGGGGCAGGATGAGGGTCTCAGTGGTAGACCATTTGTCTAGCATGTGTGAGGTGCTGGGTTCCATCCCCAGCACCACAAAGGTAATAAATAAAATAAATTAGATTCTGCAGATATAAGACTTTAAGGTCAGAAAATATCGTCTAGATTAAATCAACCCCATAGTTATTATGTGAATACAAATTATCAAAATAACATGAATATAAAAATATTTTGACAAAAAATAACAAAATAAAATATATGTTAGAAATTCATCTCTTACTGAATTAGATGTAGTTTTTTAAATGCTTCTTGCTACTAGGCCCCACCTCCTAAAAGGGGCCCTCCAGTAATGAGTAAGGACCAATAAATTCAAACTCATGCTAGAAACCAATACATCCATGATCCCAATTACAACAGAGAGAAAGAGACTGGAGTCCCATAATCCCTTTTGATAGTACACCCCCAGTAGCTAGGAAACTGCCCACTAGGTACCACTTGTGAAAATTTCCACTGCCTCCCACAGCAACAAAAACAAGCCTGCGCTTCAACACGTGGGCTTTGGGTAGACATTCCTGATCCAAATTCTAGCATTTTCAAGCTAAAATTACATGAAAATGGTTTAAAAACAACCTCTTAAAGTTGGAAACTTCATGTTGGGATTGTTTTTTATTCTTGACTGAAGAAATAGTCATACCAAATTTTAATGTATGACAGTCTCAAAGTGGCTTAAAAAGATAACAAATGGACAAAGAAATAGCTATTGAGAAATATCTACATATGTATGTATATAGGTATATATTTCTATATGCAATTTCATCTAAAGACTGGAAACAATTAACTTTATCATTCTGTGTTTGAAAGAATCAGAAAAGCATCTACAAAAGAACTAATTAATTGAGTAAAAAATGTGTTTGGGGATAACATCCTTATTGCATTTCAGAAATATTTGTCAAAACTATGGATTGGAAGAGTATAATTTTATTTTGTGCAAATTAATAACAATTTCTATTTTGTGCAGACTAACAACCAAGTAGTGTTTCAGTGATTTCTGTTAAATACATTACTTTTGTAAAATTCAAACATATTCCTGTCAGTAAATATGTACCTGTATCTAATTAGTACCTATGAGGAATAAATGAATGAGAAGGGAATTGGTTAATGAGGAGAAGCCAGAAACAGATTTAGCGCCAAGTAAAAAGAAATATGGATTTGGGTGGTACACATCTTAAATACTACATTGGTTTCTCTTATATGAGAAATCCAAGTTATAAATAAAAAGCAAAATAAATAAAAGATAGACTATAGGAAGTAGGGAAAGAGATCTTTCTCGATGGGACAGGGATCACAAGATGGAAGGGGAGGGGAGAAAGGAGAGAAAAAGGGAATTTAAAAAGGGTATTTAAAAAGGTATATGCATGAGTCCACCACACAAGGAATGTAAATATTGTATACTACACATATGTACTTATAGAAATAAATAATAGTAACTGTGAAATGAACAAAAAGACTACTCTCCTTCACTGTATGTTCCTTTTCTTTGAAGGTATAAGGTTGATCTCTCAAATGCAAACGTGAAAAGATTTTTGCTTTCTGTTTCTTGGAAACATATCCTGCCAATGAGCTTTTCTTTGCTTTCAATGGACCCTCCCACAGAAAGAAGACTTCCTTGACAGGACTCTGGGAATGGAAGAGCTTTTGAACTTTGGGGGGAAATTGTCACTCCTCCTGTTGCTGTACTTCCTAATCCATCCAAATTCAGACTATACTGTTTTAGTGTCATGCTTCAACCTTGACTGGAATAGATGTAAAATAGCAAAAGACACTGAGCTTTCCCATGTGCTTATGGTGTCTTAATTAAAGCAAGCTCCACCAACCCTTATGGCTTAAAATAGCCTGTTGTTTGTTCCTCCTGCACTTTTATACCTCCATAAAGCATCACAGTAAGATGGAGGGTGGAAAGCCCTGACAGTAAAGTAAGGAGAAGTTTCACCTCTTAAAATCATTCCAGCCTTTTAAAATTTTGTTATAACCCTCTTAGACTTCCCTGATAGAAAGCTACATATTACTAATATTAGCAAGAAATAAAAAGAAAGATACACTAAAAATGTATATCTAGGGTGGAAAAAAATATAGGAAGGAAAGTTGTATTGGTCAGCTGTCCTGTTGCCGGGACAAAATACCTGGCACCTACAACTGAAAGGAGGAGAGCTTTGTTTGGGTTCACAGTTTCAGAGGTTTCAATCCACAGTCAGCTGACTCCAAGGCAAAAACATCATGGAAGATGCACCTGGCAGAGGAAAGCTGTTTATTTCATGGGAGAGAGTAAGGGAAGAGCCAGAGAGAAAAAGGTCAAAGACCAGATATGGTCCCCGAGGTCATGCCCCCACGACTTAGGCAGACACACCCAGAAGTGTGCTGTACTAATCTCCTACACATCTCTCAAGCCAATCAAGTTGACAATCAACATTAATATCACAAAACTCCTCTGAGAAATGTCCTTTTCTGGTCATTATAACAGCTGTCTCACAAGAATAATTCAGAAAGTAAGAGAGTCAATTTTAAAAGTGTGATATTTGCTGCATGAAACTCAGAAATGTTTCTTTTAGGTAAGAGAAACTATCTCTAACTAGATGAGAGAGAAAGAATCCACCATAAAGAAACAGAAATGATTCAAGTTGTCCAAGAGCAAGGAGTTCTTCCTAGGTTTGGCAATCTTGCTAGCCCAGCTTTCTACTCTGTCCCTCTTTGAATCAGCTTTTTCCTCCTCCCACTGGCTTGCCTACTTCCTGTTTCACAAGGTGGAAAATATTCATTGGTATTTTCTAAGTGTCCATCTCTTCTGTTCCAAAAGCCAGGCAGAATAAACTTAAAATTTATAGGTCTAAAATTCCAATGCCTTGAGAAGGATTCTGATTGGTCCTTAGCTTCGATTCAGGTTCCCTGAGTATATCACTCTGGCCAAGAGCAGGAGTGGTCTCACTGTGACCAAGTGATGGCACGGCACTGAGCACGGAGCATGTAGACTAGTAGAAATTTATTTCTCACTGTTCTGGAAGCTGGTAATCCAAGTGCAACATGGCCTGGTTCTGGTGCGGGCCCTTGTCTGGGTTTTATACTGACCACTTCTGTTCATATCCTCCTATGATAGAGTAAAAGAACTCTTTTGTGTTCCCTCTACAAGGACACTAATCCCATTCATGAGTGAGACAAGCATTAGGCAGAAGGAACAGAAAGTGCAAACATCCAGATGTAGGAAGAGTTTTCTGTGTCTAAGAGAAAGAGGCTTGGTATGATTGTGTAAAATGAGCAAACACTGAGGAGAAGAGGGGCCAAGTGAAACAAAGTGCTGATGTCAGACAGCAAAATGAGATGCTGTTTAATGGCAGACACCGCATACTCTGTGCGTGTGTGTGTGTGTGTGTGTGTGTGTATGTGCGTGTGGCGTATTTGTCCTATATCTAAAAATGCCAAAGAAGTTATTTAACCAATGAGTTTTACTGAAGCAAAATATCATCTTATGTTTTAAGCTGAATTAAATCACTAGGCTCTACAATCCCAGAGAAGCTTAAGTAGCTTTAGTACATGCAATCCCTCACCCCTTGTGTTAGCTACATCAGAATCATCTAGAATCATCATTTGTGGTACAGCCTCATCCTAATCCCTTGTACATATTCCTACTGAATGGACATCAGATGCTGAGACTCCCTTGGCCTCAAGGTCCAGACAAATGGCCCTAATCTCCACATCTGCCACATGTTCAGTTTTACTGATGGTTCACTGCACACAGGTATGCTACTCAAGGAACACGTTAGAGCCCAAATTCAGTTCATGTGCCACTAACACAGCTCTGAGTCCTGGTTCAGGGTTCTGCTCAGTGGGGAAGAAGAAGGCTTTTTCTGATTTGTATAAAACCATCAGATATCTTATCTTTGGCCCTTGCTTCACCCCTTATCTTTCCAGATTTTGTAGATTTTGTAAATACTGTAAGTTTTTATACAACACTACAATTTTCTAAGGGCTTTTTACCTTATTCTTTTGCCACATAAGACAGTCTTATTACCCAAGTTTCACGCAGTGAACCAAGGCTTCGTGAGGCCGAGGGTTTCAACGAGTCCAAGGGTTTCCACTGATGGCGGCAGAATTGACTCGAGGTCCCGGATCTTCAGCCTCTTCTTGGGGTCTCACTCCACATCCTGCTGCCAAGTGTGATTAAGTGGAGGAACTCTAGCATGGCTGAGTTGATGATCCAGGCTCGGGAAGCTCCAGGGACTTCTCTAAGCACAGACAGCGCTTCTTGTTTATTTTCTTCTGCATACTCCGTTTTCTGCTGCGGTAGCTTTTCTTCTTCCTTGCTCATGTTTGAAAATAGAGTTACTGCTTTAATCAGTACAAGTGGCTATTTTATTTCTAAAACTATCCTAATTTTTCATTATCAGATAAACTTTTCACAGCATTTATGTTAGAGAACAGAAATGTGTTAAAGTCAAATAAAGAAGACTTCATAGGTTCATATTTTATTCTCTAAGCAGGTAATTTTGGTCCCTACAATTGTGTGGGGATAGCAGGATTGATAGGAAGGGATAGATAGGTTTGGGCCCTGCCACTTGTGACTCCCCATCTGCATCTAGATTTTAGCTAGTAGTAAGAAAGCTGACAGTCTGCAGTTTTTCTAACTGCTCACCATGAGGTATAGTGTGTGACCCTTGACTTCCTCAAATTCCTCTAACTCCCCTGCCTACAGTGAAACTAGCAGCAAGTCCCCCACCCTTGTGCTGTTAAAAAGGAGTTTTCATGTTCCCCTTTTTCCACACCTGAGAAAAACAGGAAAACCCCCTAACCATGCTAGAAGCCTCCCCTACCCAAATTTATCCATGCCCTGACAAGAAGTATTAGCAACCAATCAAGTAGCGACCCCTCAGGGGGACGAACAATGTCGGGTCCCAAACCCTATAAATTTACAACACTGGAAACCCCTCCCAGGCAGTGTTCCAGCTCTGGACACCCCCACCATCCTTTCAGAAGTGGCTTTTGCTTTGCTCTGACTATAAAACTTCCTTCTACTTCCACTGTGGTCTCGTTTGTCTCCTTTTCTTCTTTCTGCGAGGGAGACGGAGAGAGAGACAGTTCCCAGGCTGGAGTGTGTTAGGAGTACTGGGACCCCAGACCCACTCCAGATGCAACAATTGTTTTAGGATTTCTCTTTGGCTTCCATCGCAGATCCCACCAGGATGTCATAGTGTTAGCTTTTCATCTTCAGCAGGTTTTCAGTCTCTTCTAACAACCTCACATGTACATCATGTTCATCTTTTTTGTCCCTGGTCTCTTTTGGGTTGAGATATCAAACACCAAGGTATGAGCTAGGCATGGTGCCAAATGCCTGTCACCCCAGTATTTTGGGAGGCTGGGTCAAGGGGATCATGTGTTGCCGGCCCAGTTTACATAGCAAGTTCCAAGGCAGCCTGAATTACACAATGAGACCCTGTCTCAAAAGGACAAAAACAAAACAAAAAGCCTAAAGTAAAAATCCTCTCCAATTTATTTTAGAACCACTTTTTAGGTCAGAATCCAGGTAAACATCTATAACCCCTCTTATCAGATTGTGGTTTCCTTCCTTGTCGGCAGGCAGGGATACTCTCACTTTAGTTTGTTGTTTTTTTTTTAAATTTTATTTTCCCAACTCTTATTAATTTAGAAGTCAGAAGGATATTGTGGCAGTTGTCAGTACAAACAGAAACCAAAATGGGAGAGACAAAGTTTTCATCCACTGACACGAAGAGAAAAAAATGACAGTGCAATGAATTTTGCATGAATCTGAATATATTCCACTCGACCACCCATTATGCTAAGGTTGTCTTTAAAATAGCGCTTACTTTGTAAAATTACAGTGATAACAGGGTAAAGGTTTTCTGTTTTGCTTTGTTGACAATGTCTTTTCTTGGCAAAATGAGCTCCTAAAACCACAAGAATGGGAGGCACTGTCCAGAGATCCGTGGTAGAGGACAAACAAATTCTCGCTGTGAGAGACACTTCCCTTTTCATCTCGTGTGTTTAACCGCATGTTCAGGACCCACTCAGCAATTCTTGATCTATTATGGAAGTGGCCAACTCTGCCACAGCTGTGCAGTAATATGAAGAATAGAACATAGAAAAAACTTACATATCTATCAGAAAGGAAATGGCTAAATATACATGGGACTAGGGATACTACATAGCAGCTATAAACCATGAGGTTGATATAGATGGGACAAGTAAAACTCTCCCTGATGAAGTATTCTGTGAAAGGAAAACATTAGTTATCAGGTAATGCACAACAAATTACCCCCAAATCTAGCAGCTTGTGGCAGCAAATATTCACTGACTCCCTGCTAGAGCCCAGGAAGCAGGGGCAGGCCAGGGTCTCTCAGGAAGCTGTCATCAAAGTGGTGGCCACAGTCACAGCTATACCAAGGCTTCAGTGAGTGTAAATCAGCTTCCAAAAAAAAAAAAAAAATCAGCTTCCAGCTCACTGCTACTGTGGCTATTTTCATGTCTCGGGCCCTCACTAGCTGTTGGCCAGAGATAGCTATTTCTTGGCATGCAGCTTCCCCATGGAGTTATCACAATGTGGCAGCTTGTATTCCCTAGAAAAGGGGCCAAGTGGGGAGCAGAAAATGAGAACAAGACAGAATCTGGAGTGTCTGTAACCTAATCTAGGAAGTGGCATGTCATCATTTTGCCCTCCTTTAACAACTTACCGGTTTAACATCTGTTCAGATTTACAACTGAACTGAATTCTTTGGACTTATGACCTGCTGTTCAAACTTACAACCTGTCTCTCTGTCTTTTTTTTTTGTACAGTTCTATACATCTTGTTTATACAGCTTCAGTGTCTTTTTCGTACAGTATGCCTTGTTGACACAGTACGTTTTGTTGATTGTACTATACAGTACTGTAGTTTTATGTTCTATGTACATTACAGTACTGCATTAAGAGTTAGGCAAATAAAAGTGAAGACAGCAAGTTGGAGTTTCTTTTGACCTTTTCTTTTTTCTGAATATTGTAAGACACATACTATATACAGTTCCTCATTTGGAGCAATTAATTTAATGACTTAGCAGGAATGGAACTCGGTCATTAAATGAAGAATGTCTTATTCTGTTGATTAGAAGAGTCACTAAGCCCAACCTGCACTTATTTATGTATGTGGAGCAATAAGCTCTCAGAAGTTTGTGGGGAAAAGACCTTGAAAGCTGCAGGGTGAGTCCACTGTGGTGGCTAACCAAGAAGGGCGGTGGAATTGGCTGTGGGTAGAAGGCCAGGTGGGGTGGAGACACAGAAAAGGAATGGGGTTAGGAGGAGCTTTCGAGCTTTCGATTTATTTGCATTGTTTGAATTCTTGTCAAATTGTGTTAAAGTGTAGTTATTCGCTTTTGAATACTCCCTACTTGTCCAGAGTAGCTGTCCACCTAGTCTGTTCTCTCTATCTCTCTCTCTCCCCTTTCCTCACCATCAAATAAATATTCTTTATTTTAAAAAAAGTATTAAAGTACATGTATTAAAATATTAAAGTGCAATGTATGTGTAATTAAAAAACAAATACACAACTTTAGAAAAATCTTCATGAAATTCAATGAAATATTCTCATTTGTTATACTAAAAATACATTTAGAAGAATGTAAATGTTATGATCACTGAAATCTTCTGTCACTGAGTGAAGATCCCTAAGAATATGTGTAGCTTACATTATCGGCTACGTGTGAAGGTAAAATAAAGTAGTAGGATTCTTCGAGTGTGGTTTAATGTAGATCTAACAGTGGTTTTCAACTTTTTTCCCTTTCCTTAGGTACAGCTGGAAGTATCTACTTGGCTGTCAGTGGGAACTAGGGTAGGAAAGGGCAGGAGTCATAGGGAAAAGCCTTATGCATAAGCTAATTTTTGAGAAAGTTTTTTTTTGTATACTCCTAAGATGGAATATAATTTTTCACTGATAGGCCTAGAGATTCTTGAGAAAGAAAATGGTCTAGTTTACATAGAAAACAAAAAATAAGTACAGTATACAACACTTTCGGGATACTTAATATATACCAAGCTCTGTACTAAGAGCTTTACATTTAATCCTGATGTCTCTCAGAAAAAGGCACTGTAATTATCACATATTTCAGATGAAGATAGGAGAGGTGAAGTAACTGGCTCTTACATGTGAAAAACTAGGCCTTTTCAGCAGAAGGCCAGTCTCTGGCCTCAAGAATAGAAAAGAAACCTGAGCATGGTAGCACATGCATATAATCCCAGCACTCTGGGAGGGTAAGACAGGAAGTTCACTTCAGACTTATTTTATTTATTTATTTACTTATTTGGGGGCTGCAGATTGAACTCCGGGCCTTGGGCTTGCTAGGATTTACCACTGAGCTAAATCCACAACCTCCAGACCTATTTTATTTTTGTGGGGTTTTTTTTTAGACAGTGTCTTTCTATGTAAGGATGGCCTTGAACACACCGTATAGCCCAGACTGACCTCAGACTCACAGCAATCGTCCTGCCTTGGCCTCCAGAGTGCTAGGATTATAGGAATGCACCACCATGCCTAGCTTGACCTTTATTTTGTATATATCTCCTTTATTAATTTAAAATTTTGAGTCAGATCCCTGCTCAGACCTGCATAGAGGCATGTAAATCATTTAGGGAGTATCTGTCTAATAACTGGCAATACAAGATTGATTAGCTGTCATTCCCCCTTCAAGATTGAAGACAGGTGAGAAATTTACAAGGACATTCACCCATCAGTGTTCATAACATCTTGAACCAAAACCGTGGAATGAGTACCTAGACGTCTCCAGTCATTTCCCCGAGTGTGTGGTCATTTTGGATTCCGCAGAACCTCTGCAAAACTGAGACTGCCCCTCAAAACAGAAACAATCATCTCATGAAAACTGCATTGTCCTCTCAGACATTAAGGATTTTTCCAGAGCTGCAAAACGAGAACAGAGACAATGATCAACCACGCTCTAGCCTACCCCAGCAACCTCCGTAAAATCTGGTCCCTGCACTTCATTGACGGGCCAGCCTGATCTTCTCCGTCAGGTCTCAAACTAAAGTCCTTTCCTCATTTTCTCATATTAACTCTACCTAATAAATCGGCCTACGCTTCTCACGGAAGTGTCCTGAAATCCTTTCCTGTAACGAGATGTGAAGGAACTGCCTGGACCAAGTTAGGGTCACCATCTCCTCAGTAAAAGGACATCCCCAGACCCCACCCAGTGACAGTATCAACCACCTCATGTTGTGATGGAGAAATCCCAGTCAGGGAGGAAAGCGATCTGCTCATGGACTTTCCAATAATGAGGGTACAACTGGAGTAGAGGTCAGATCTCCTGGCTTCTTGCCCTGTGCTCTTTGCCACCACGTGTCAGGTTGGAGGACTCGGGTCCTTCTGACTGAGATGGATGATAGTTAAGAAAAGTACCAGTTCCAAGTAAATAAACTAGAGAAACCGTACTGAGTTTGGAAACACAAAGAACAAGAAGCCATTCAGGAGCGTGGAGAATCAGAGCACACATCAGAGTTAGAGAAGCAAGGAGGGGTCATCATTCCAAAGCACACCCAACCCGCCATGTGGAAGGTTTCCCTGTGAAAGAATGAAAAGAGCATCGGCTCTCACAGGCTGAAAAGACACAAGTCTGGTGGAGAGGAATACACTTCCTGACAAAGGGCTTAAATGAAAACAGCCAGTTCTGAGGAGGATTTCCCAGTCTTGGAGAAAGGGACAGATGAGGAAAAGTGAGTCAAGAGAGGAACAGGCCCCTTGTGGAAAACAACCTGGGCTCTGTGCCAGAGCAAGGTCAACTTAAGGGCTTCGCTGGGACACAGTGGTGGCTAAGATGGTAACCCAAGTGGGGTTTCCAAGGGCTCTGAGGAAAATGCTTTTACTCGAGGTAACAGCAGGGACTGCAAACTGAGATGTACACAGTGGCTAGAGGAGTAATAAAAATAAATGAAGTGTTATATGTGGAAGCTAAAAATTTGATCTCAGAGAAGTAAAGAAGAGAATAGTGGTTATTAGAGTGTGGAAAAGGCACAGAGGGAGAGAAGGCTGTTAATGGGTACAGAAGTACAGCTGGCTAGGAGGAATAAGTCATAATATTTTTAGCACAGTAGCATAACTATGGTTGACAATAATTAAATATTTCAAAATAACCAGGATAGAGGATTGCGAAAGTTTCCAACACAAAGAAATGATAGAAGTCTGGGATGATAAGTATGCTAATTACCCTAATCTGACCAGTGTGCATTGGTATACATTATTGAAATGTCAAACTGTACTCTAAATATGGACAGTTGTTATGTGTTAATTATCAATAAAAATATATCTTAAAATCAAAATAATTAAGGGAACTGAGTGAATAGAGATCTTTGCCTCATCACTCTTTTCCATCTCCCTCAAAAAAAAAATACAAAAAACTACTAAGGTACATGTATAGGTAAAACACATGAAATTGTACATAAAGGTGAGAAGTTTTTACTTATTATAAATAAGACCTCAAATGCACTGTAAAAAAACCCTACTTGTTTCAAGGAAAGTGAATTTCTAGATCTTTACTAATGTGAGCCTTGTATCATAGGTGCTTGCAGCAAAAAGGACTCGCTTCCATCTAATAAATCTATTGTTGCTCAATTTCAATCAATTTTTGTTCTGCCAGAATGGAGAGCTAATACTGCTCAGTTTTCCAAGTTTGCAAGAAACACTCTGGGGTGAAAGTCATCCCTTGGTATCAGTGGGGGATTGGTTCTAGCTCACTCATGGGTTTTGGTATCAAGTACCTTACATAAAAATTGTATAGTCTTTGAGTGTAACCTAAACACATATTGCTATATACTTTAAATCATCCTTAGATAACTACTTATAATACCTAATACAATGTACACACCATGGAAATAGTTGTATTCTTTAGGGAAAATGCCAAGGGGAAAAGTCCATCTATATTCAGTAAAAATGCAATTATTTTTCTGGACATTTTCCACCTGCAATTGGTTGTGTCCACAGATGTCGAATTGCTGGATATGGAGTGCTAAGTGCATGCTTTTATGTATAACTTCCTAACTTTTAACTGCTGGCAAAACATCCATATTTTTTGAATCAGTGTGAACCAGGCAAGGTCTGCGACCACATAAGTGATAGAATCAGTCTGCTGTTAGAGGGTCTCTGTTAGAGGAGGAGAGTAGAGAGTTTGTGTCCTAAAATTAAAGGAAATAGGCTTTGGTTTAAATACCAAGGGCAGATCTTCAGCTAAGATAAGGTTAGCACAGTCCAAATACTTTGGGACAAAACAAGTTTTATAATTCAGAAGTTCTCAGATCATTTTTAAATTTATAGGGCTTGGGCTGGGGATTTAGCTCAGTGGTTAGAGTGTTCACCTAGCAAGAGCAAGGCCCTGAGTTCGATCCCTGGCACCATAAATAAATAAATAAATAAATAAATAAATAAATAAATAAATTATGGGGCTTATGCCATGTAGCATGCCAAGAAAATTCTAAGGCAATGCCTCATCAACAAACACATCAATATCTTTCTTAATTTTATTGGTACATTTTGGATATACATAATGATAACATTCATCATGGGGAATTTGTACCTGTACATGAGATTCTTGATTCTTTTTTTCCATTCCCCTCCATTCCCTTCAACCCCTCTTCCCCTCCTTATTTCCAAAACTTTGTTTCCATTTTTTCCTTCTATTCTTTTTTTCCCTTCCTTCCTTTCCTCCCTCCCCTCCCTTGTACCCCTTTCCATTTGAACACTTTCTTCCTATTTCACAACATCTATGTCACAACATCTATTATACATTTCGATCCTTATTTACGCTTTCAGTTTCTCACACCAGAGAAACAATGCAATATTAGCACATGTGTCTGACTTAATTAAGAATATGATCAAACATCTATACTTCTGCAGCAAAACATAAACATTCAGAAACTGTATGAGATAAAGAGTATAAAATAATTTCATGTAAGAACTAGTCAAGTTTTATACAAAATAAGATAGCTGCAAACTTATGAACAGTAGGTTTTTAAAATCATTGATAGGTTTATTTGGGATTGTGTTCTGTGTTAAGCTTCGCCTTTTAATTTTTGTTAGTTTAATATGCAAAACATTTACATGGTTGAAAAGTCAAACTCTGTTAAAGAAGTAAACTCAGAGGAGTTACATACTTTCATTTCCAACATTTTTGTTTCAGGTTTATTCTTGCTATATTTCTTTTTTTTTTTTAACAATACATATGTAATCTCTCGCACACACAACCTTCTTCTTGCAAATATATTACTCCCTTACATCATACATACTTCCTTACAGCTGGCATCTCACTTGCTTTTGTCATCACCGAGACACAGTACCAGGCACTTGGTAACTTGAAAAAGGAGATGATAATTTTGGCTCAAGAAGTTTCAGTCTATAATTGGCAGGCTCAACCCAGAAATGGCACAGTGGAAAGGCCTGCCAAGGAAAGCTGCTTACATATGACAGCCAGGAAACACAGAGAGAGGGGAGGAGCCAGGGAGGGAGATAAACTCTTCCAGGTCACACCCCCAGGGCTCCACTTCTTCCAACTAGGCCCTACCTCCTAACGTCCCATTCAAGTGCGTGTAATGCCCAGTGCCCCAATCACCATCCAAAAGCCCCTCTTCTGAGTACATGAGAGTTTGGGGGCTCATTCTTTATCTAAACTATAACACACATTTTTTTTTTTTTACTTAAAATATTCTTTGGAAACTTTCCATATTAGTTCATAGAGATCTTTGTTACATAGTACTCTATTGTTTGCATGTAGCACTGTTTATTTGACCAGTTTCATACAGACAGGCATGCGGGTTGTTCTTTATTTCTTCTATGAAAATGGATCTGTTTAAACATTTTTGCTACTAGGGACAATTTTGGAAATTTTTATTTTCCTAGGGAATTACTCCAAAAAAGATTTTCATGATGTGTATGAAGTAATCTCTTAAACTAAAATTTTTCTTCTGTTTCAATGGTATGTCTCCCTCATCATTTTTTAAATTCTCTAAAGTATAAATTTCTTATTTCTTAATGACTTGAAAAAGAAATTGTATTAATTTTTGAAAGTTATATTTGACAAGTCATATTAACCTATCAAGAATAAGAAATAGTTATATTAATTCGTCCTTTCTTATTTTGAAGTTTCTCTTGCTATTGTGATTGTTCTTAATTAAAGTTAGCTATACATCTATTTAGTTTTTCCTTTTCAAAAATTATTTAGATTAATGTTTCAAGATTTATTCATGGTTTTCCTTTTTCAATAGTTAATTTCTGCTTTTTACTTTTTATTGTTTTCTTCTTCCTGCTTTCATTTGGTTTATTTTAT
>PVJO010022452.1:0-28015 GCA_004026905.1 Hystrix cristata | reverse complement strand
TACCAATACATGTTCTTGGTTTAAAATAAAATTAAAAAAAAAAAAAAGAATAACTCCAATAAAAGATGTGTATAAAACTCTTTGGTAGACATTAAAGAGGACACATACAAGGAAAGATACGCTATTGGGCTAGGTAAGTAGCTCAGTCATACACTGTGTGCTTACCATGTACGAGGTCCTGGATTCAATCCCCAGCACTACTGCACTACTAAAGAAAAAGTGTGACATGTACACCACGCTGTGTCCTCACACAGAACCCATGACAGAGCTGGATCCTGCTGGAAAATTAATTCCCAGGTCATTGGCAGAGTGCTCAGGAAAATTTAGCCTCAGTAGTGGGTCATAATTAACTCTCACTGAGCAATCATAAAACCAAGACCATAAACTACTTTGATGATCTCATCTTTTATCTGTGCATAAAACTCATCTCTAACCTTTCCTCTATTTTTTTCCCCTAAAATACAGCAATCTAGATTTCTTGTATTCACTTGCTAAATACCTGGATGTGAACTTCCTCACACTCTAATTGATATCAGGGGTCCATAACCAGTGTAATCAGGGGTGGCAGGTATCTTAGTACTATTTAGATGGATCACAGACTCAGGCAAGACAATTAGAAGGCTATTTTTGTATTCTCGGTGAGAAATGGTGGCGCGGGCTGCAGCAGTAGTAGCAAAGGTAGTGAGAATTTGTTCTGGATATATGTAGAAGGTACAGTCAAAGGATTGACTGATGAACTGGATGTGGAACACGAGACAAAATATAAACACAACTCCAAAGTTGTTCATTTTGTTTGTTTGGTTTTATTTTTTGACAAAAGGATCAGAAGAATAAATCCCATTCCCTGAGATAGAGAAAACATTAGGAAAGGGAGTTTGAAGGAAACCAAAAGTCCTGTTGAGAACAAAGTAAATTTCAAGTTCCTGTATTTCATTTAGGTGGCGGTAGGAGGTCAGCAATTGAATATACAAACTTGGAATTCATGGGACTGGTCAGTGCTGGAGATCTAATGTAGGGTCCTCTGTATAGAGAGATATTTCAAAGGAAAGGCCTCCGTGAAGAGGCCGAGAGAGTGAAGAGAGAGCACATGAAGCCTGATCCTGCAGTGTTTCAGTGCACAGAGATTAGAGAGATGAGACAGAGTGGTAGACTGCTGGACAAGTAATAAACTGAGTTGAAGATGAGGAATAAAAAACAACACTGGATTTGGCAACATAGGAGACATTAGTGACTCTGACAGATCTTTTCAGTGGAATTGTTAGGACAAGACAGTCCTAGGCAGGAGATCAGACATAACAGAGAACAGAGCAATGAGGTGGTAGCTGTCAGATAGGTTTGTTTATTTGTTTGTATGTTTGAGATGGAAGATAACACTGCACATTGTACGATGATGGAAATGGTCCTGTGGAGACTGAAAAACTGATGATTCCTACTTTATTCATTTTCTTTGGTTTGGACTTCCGGGATTTGATTCAAATGAGTGACATGTTTGAAATAATTTGAGTTTTTTTTTAAATATTAAAAGTACTTTCCTACAGAGTTCATGTTTACTTTTATTTACCTCAATAAAGCATTAACATATCAAAATGAGGGCTTATATTTAAAGTGACCTGTAACTGTGCATTTACTAAAAAAAATTTAGGGGTCAAATTTTCCATTTTCTAATAAGAAGTTCTATTTTTTGAATTTTAAAATCAATCTCAATGCTTATTTTGGATTCTAAGTGTTTAGATTGACTATCTACATAAATCGCATTCACTAGATAGTGACCTCAGTATATCTGTATGGTTCATCTCTAAATATTACTTACACAAGGCTTATGTTGTATTAAGCAAAACAGTTTCATTTTAGAAAAACATTTGATTAACAAAATTCAGAAAAAGAATTAATAAATAAGAAAAAATCACCGATGGCAATTGGGTGCTGTGCTACATACTTTACTTTCACTCTCTAAGTTATTTCTCACAGCAGTCCTGTCTGGTGGTTGCCACAATGATTCTATTTTAACAACCAGGAAATTGAATTATTACAGAGGGTAAGTGACTAGCTGAAGGATTCACAGCTGGTAAGTATGTCGCCTGAATTTGAGGTCACTCTATAGTTGTAGCACACATCTCTCAGGCTAGCACATAAATGATAGCAAGAGTATATGTTGTCATCCAGTAGAAGGGAGATTAGGTTGACTGCACCAGGAATCATACGGTGAGAAACTGATCTGTAACTCACCACTAAAAACTATGGATTAATAAACTGCATGTTTCAATGTAGCAAAATGCCCTTGACTGAAAAAATTAGGTAAAACTCCACTATATAGGAAGTGAAATATACATTACCACTCTTAGTTTGAATTTAGAGAGAGACTCTTCAAACACTATGCAGTTGGAAGGAAGAGGCCAAAAACTGAAAACTCTAAAAGCAACTTTATGAGGCAGACAGGATT
Source organism: Hystrix cristata (assembly GCA_004026905.1). Lineage (NCBI taxonomy): Eukaryota > Metazoa > Chordata > Mammalia > Rodentia > Hystricidae > Hystrix > Hystrix cristata. The sequence continues at coordinate 25,575 of PVJO010022452.1, read as the reverse complement.
CCTTTGGGACTTCATATCAAGCTATTTTCAGTAGGGAGTACAAATATTTTCTTCGAAATGCTAAGAAACGCCTTTAAAACATCTCCTAATAGGGTCATACATGGTCTGTTGAAAAGAATAGAAACCAATTTGCCCCTATGCCTCTGATATTGTCATGGTAGATGAGAAATTAGCATTTACTACTATTCATTTTGTTCTAATTAAACATTCGTCTACCTTACATTGATAAATACAAATACTATAAAAATAAATTTGTTAAAAATTACATTTTTATCTTAATTAGGATGGCAATTTATTTCTAAGATTAACTCTTCCTTTCCTTCTGTGTTATTTAGAATTGCTGTTACTTTTTACACATTTTTACATTGCAACAAGCACGTAATTAAGTACTACTTTTAAATATTTGTTGCCATGTTTAAAATAATGAATTGTTTTAAACAAGGTCTTCAAATTTCTTATGGGTACTATACTACATTTTAGGGTACTGAGCTATCAAATCTGAAGCCGTGGGGTGAATGTGACAGCTTCCCACTTGTAGGAGCTGTAACGCTAGACAGGCTAATTCTTAAACAAAGGGTAAAAGTCCCACCTTGTGTTTTCTGTGGCTGACTTCTCTTTCCCTTCAAGGTCATCCTCTTCACATCTTTAGGGGTGTCTAGTACCTGGTATCACAGTTTGCTTACCACACAACCTCTAATGTCAGTCATTTTCACATTAGTAAAAATTAAAACTACTGTGGATTCTCTCCCTAAGGGTTTTGTTTTTTGTTTTTTGTTTTTTTGATGCTGGGGGTCAAATCGAGGGCCTTGCACTTGCTGGGCAAGCACTCTAACCACTGAGTTAAGTCCCCAGCCCCTCTCTAAAGGTTTTTAATTTTAATCCTTGTTTACAACATCATGTGAGAAACACCACCCCCATCCCCATGATACATCCTTTCAGTATATTTTCAACATCAGAGTTTAAATAGAAAAGATATTAATGAAATTAGTTAGAAGAGTAGCCTTGAGAAGATTAGTTACGTAGGTCAAATAACATAAATCTATGTATCTTATGTGCAAGTAGTCCCAAAATAAACTACATTAAATTGCATTAAATAGTAGATGAATCTGAAGTACTTAAATGACAGAATTTTAGAACTGGATGGCACCTGAGAATTCATTATAGTTGTTATTTTCAACATAGACAATAATGTTCTCTATCGAAGCCCTAACAGATGGTCAAGAACTTACACCACTACTTTGGATTTTCTTATTAAAGTGGCTAGATTTCAGAATACAGCTTATTGGCAAGCTGCTTTTCAATTGCAGAAATGCATCTGCTCAGAAACCCAAAAATAAACATGCTTCCCAAAGGAAATCAAGTATGTTCTGTGAAATCCTGGCACAGCCCAGGCTGTGGCGAGCATGAATTTCATGAAGAATTAACTCTGCTGCGATGGTGGTGAGGTTTTTTGTTCCTAATTAAGAGGTGCTCCACCCAGGTGGTCAAACTAAGGGTCAAGGCCGTGAACTGAGACACACATGCTCCATTTCTAGATGTCTGTATCCTGGGTTCTAATTTCAGAATATTCAGAAATAATATTTTATAAGACAGTTTCATTTCATAATTTTAAGTCATCGTACTCACCACACAAGAAATTTGTCATTATGCTCAGACACTATGTGCAATGGAGCAGCTCTGGATCACACACAACCTATAACAGGCAGAACCCTCAGGGTGGGGAGACTGTGTGCAGAGTACTAGGCACACTGGCATTCTCACCTGGGGAGCTAGGAGGCTGAAAGTTAAAGCTGGACAGGAAGGAATTCGTGAGCATTCGTCCATGTGTATTTCTATACAGAGCAATCGCTAGCCATCCTTCTTAAAATGTAATAATGTTACAAACTTATGTTTTACTTTCATACACTCATCAGTTTTTGGATTTACTCAGCAGGTACTATTACTGCACACATACTGGGATTCAGCATATAACCAAACACTGAGTCTTTTGGACAGAGAGTGACCTCACTGATGATCTCTCTGTCGCCTCAAGCCACCTTGCTGTTTCTGTCTTTGGAAGTTCTCTGCGCCTCATTTAATGGAGAAAAGTTCTGCTAATATGCAATGATATATGACCAAGAATTTAAAAACAATCTCTCCCCTAACCTGGAAATAAAACAAAGGACATTTTAAATTTAGTATTATACAAATCTACACTTATGGAACCTGTCAATATTTATTATAGACAGAGATTAGTTTCAAAATGAAGCAATTATATTGTGCTACACTCAAAATCCATTTGAACAAAGTAGATTGTGTTTTAAAACTTGTTTATTTTGTGACTTTTATCATTCTAAGTAGCTTTGCTTGTGATCCTGATTCTAGCTCAAAATTCCCTTTTCTCATTCTTCTTTACCTATCCTACCAACTCCCTTTTCTAACACACTACCAAACAAACAAAAACAAAAGTGCTTCCTCAAAGATTTTTGGATTTCGAGTGGTTCTTACAGAAATTTTATATAATTCAAGTACAAACTAATTAGAAATACATGGAATTGGCTTCCCTTCAAGATTTACAATCGGGGTTAAGGAATATGGCAAACTACGATGGTTTAAGAATAAAAATAATCAAGGATATTCAGCCTCACTATCCTCTATTTCTTCCTAATTCAATGATATTTAAGAGGGCAGCCAATGGTCTTGAGTGATAAAACCTGCCTGCTTGTCCTCCCGCCCGTACCAGCGCCTCATCTACCACTCAGCACCAGCATTCGTAGTCTCAACTAGGATGATTTTGAGTTTAAAGGAAGCAACAAACGAGAGGTATGGTCATTCCACGTGTAACTCTAACAGTCTCTGAAAACCCTCGTAGGACAAAAGTAATGTACTGTATTTTTATAACCAGAAGCAAAAATGATCGAGATTTTATTTTCATACCCTCCATTCAACATTCTGATCTGTGTGCTCATTATTTTCCAACCAGCATACATACCACATATCAGGCACGCAAGTGCGAGCCGAGGGACACTGCCGTCCGCCTGTGGAGCTTGCACTGTGGGGCATCCGCGGCGGGACTGCTAACTGCAGAAGGGGGTTTGGGCAGCACAGCCTTAGGCAGAGAATGTGTCAGTGTTGCACATAACAAAGACACAGTGAGGACCCAAAGAAGGAAAAGATATAGAGTAGTCTATGTAGGAAATCAGAAGAAAATAAACAGAAGGAGTGCTGACACAGAAGAACGGAGTCATACAAGAGATGGTTTAGGTATAAAATTGACAGGATTCAGTAACTGCTTGTCTTTGAGAATCAACAATAAATTTCACTGCAAAAATACCTGTGCTAATAAAAAGAAAATATGAGAGGCTCAAGAAAGACAGTGCTGACTTTAGATTTATGTATTAGTTTTATAGGCTTTGTAACAAAGTGCCACAATCATAGCAGTTTAAAATGATACACAACTGCGTCACAGTTGCTCTGAGTTCGCCATCCCGGGAAGATTAAGCTGGGCCATCTCCTCAGGAGCTCACAAGGCTATAAGTAAACGTTTAGTTGAGCTGCATTCTTCTCTGAAGTCTTGGCTGGAAAAATTGACTCTTCTAGGCTTTTTCAGCTTCTTGGAAGAACTCATTTCTTCATGGCTATGTGACTGAGGATCTGAGATACTTAATGGTTGTGGGCTAGAAGTCATTGTTGGGTTTTAGAGGTAGTTCCTTGCCACCTAACCCTCTCTATGAGAAATTTATATATAGCGAGGCTGTTTCCTTCTTCAAGGTCATTAGAAGAATCTCTAGCTCAGTGTGCTAAGACAGAATCTAGTATACTTAAGACAGTGACCTTCTACCCAATTGCCATTCAATATTATGCAATTGAAGAATTGGAATTCGATTTGGCATATTTTATTGGTTAGAGGAAGGCCATGGACATTGCCAACAATCAAGAAGAAAGGACAAAATCAGTGACTAGGACTAAACAAAAGTGGATATTCATTGGGAATTAGCTTATGGGCATCTGCAACAGTTTGGATCTGTTATGTCTGAGTGTAAGGGAGCTATCTTGTAAACAAGAAACCTACAATTACATATTGAATAGTGCACATCCAGAATATATTCTCTTTAGTGACCTTCCGATAGCAATTTGACTTTACTATATCCTTATAATATTTCTTTATCCAGTTTGTGCTGGATGAGTCTGTAAAATCAAGAGATGTAAACCTTTAACATGATGTACTAATCAGCTTTCCCATTGTTGGGATGTGCAACCCAACATTCACAATTTAAAGGAGGAGAATTTTACTTTGGCTCACAGTTCAGGGGATTCACTCCATGATTGGCTAGCTCCAGGACAAAAATATCCTGTAGACATGTATGTAGCACAGCCGGTCCCTGGCAGGTGGGAAGCATAGCGTGGGAACAGCAAAAGAGAGGAACAGGCAAAGGACCATGTATACTGCCCAAGGCCACACCTCCATGACCCACCAAGATGTACCCTGAACCATGCTTGACTAATGTGCTAGGCATTTCATAATCCAATAAAGTTGACTTATCAGGATTAATGGTCAAAATCCATCCCCTGTCAAGTTCTCACCCAAACATGTCTCTTTAAATCATACCTAATCTATAGATAAAGAAAACAGCAAGCTAGTAATTCCCTCTGACACAACTATCCCATTCACAACCAGAAAAACAATAATTTCTTCCTCAGTCTCAAGATTTCCAGCATTTTTCAAAATTCTTATCCCAAGTGTCTTCCGAGACTCCAGATGCGCTCTTACCAGTAAAACTTCATAAAAATAAAAAACAAACCACACAATCCCCAAAGTATAATGGCACAGGGTAAACATTCTCACTTCACAAGGGAGGAATAAATGTATGGAAAAGAATTGGAACTAAGCAAGATTGAAAAACAGTAGGACAAACATTAAATCCTGTAGTTACATGTCTACCGTGGTGGGCACATGATGGTAAAATGTGAATTAAGAAAGGTATTCCCGGCCCTACCCCACAGCCTTGCTGGTTGCAGCCCGCAGTGCTTCTTCCTTGGGCTGGCTCCACTTATGGCCTGAAGTTTTTCTCAGCTGATGTTCCACATTCCTGGTCTCTCCAACTTCCTGGGGGTCGCCATTACACCTTTGGCCTTATTCACACAGCTTCGTGCATTGCCCAACCAGGGGCTCCATGCCTGGCCTCCCAAGCCTCCTATAAAGTCTGGATGGGAGCTTCCCTGACTCTACAACTCTGCATTCTGCATGTCAGCAAAACCAGCATCCCATGGACACACCAAGGTCTGCTGTCAGCAGAAGCAGTAGCTAGGCCCCCTTGGACCATGGCTACTCAGCTTCAGAGTGTCTGCATGACTGAGCACTGTGAAATGAATCCTGGGGAACCAATTCCCTAGGAGGCCCTTCTTGAGAAAGAGTCTCAGAGACTATATTCTCTTAAGAAATGCTGACACATTTGCATCCTTAAGCCTGTCACGGATGAGGTGTTGATGATTCCTGAGATGCCCTCAAGATATCATTCTTCTCATCCCTGCACAAAATACTTGGTTTCTTTTTAATAGTGCTAATCTCTTTAGCAGTCACACTTCCTTTCCCCCCTATACACATGGCTACTTCTGGGCCAAAATTTAAAATTTTCAAATTTTTCTGCTGTGCTTTTTGTCCCTAATTCTCACTATAAATCTGGCTAAAGCAACCAGCAGTACCTATGCCACAGCCTGAATATTGAACTGTCTTGAAATTTCCTCTGCCAGATTACTTAGTCTACTGCCCTTAATCTAGCCTTCTGCAAAGTCATACGGACCTGAGAAAAATGTAGACAAATTTTCTGCCAGAGTGTAATACACATGGTCTCTAGTCCAAAAGCCCATGGAGTCCTTGTTTCCTACTAAAATGCCTCAAGCCTAGTTTACTATCCACATTCCTATCAGCATTCTGGTCTTCTGAGCTCTGACTAGAATCTCCTATCATCATTATAGGGCGTCTCTAACCTACCTGTCCAAACCTTTCCAAACTCCTCCTGCAAACCAGCTCCAAAAGCTTCTAAACCACGTGATCACATATAGTCACAGCAGTGACCTCACTTCTCCCATATCAGTTTTCTGTACTAGGATTAAAGTCACACATAATAACAAAAAAAATGGAATAATATCGGTCAGGTGGTGATGAAAATAAAGCTTGGAATATACGTATAACAGCGTCCCTCAGATAGGGCTAGAAAGCTTGGAGACAGATGTTTATCTCTTAGAACCGAAGATTAAATAGTTTAATTTGCTTTTCTGAAAAGTTTCATGGAACATAAATTGGCAGACTTTCAGCCACTTCTTTCTTGGAAAAAGAAGTAATACCTCCCACTACACATTAGCTTCTGAGCCAATTCCCCTCTAACACACGGAAGTTAATTCTGGTCAGCTCTCAACAAAACTGTGACTTTTGCATATCATTTGGAAAACTGAAGGAAGGTTTAGAGGCGGAGGCCCACAGAAAATATGCTAACAATTGATTCTGCATTCCCAGCTTTTGTTTCCATCTTATTTTATTCCTGAGTGGCAAAATAAAATGAGCACAGACCAGCTCTACCTAGGGTTTGTCTGAACAAATTTGTTGATAAATTTATACATCATTGGTGCATGAAGTTATAGCCTTGCTCTGCCTGTATTTCACTTCTGGTGGCTTTGGACAGCAGCCACTCCATTTCCTGAAGGGAGAAGGCAGAACAATGATTCACCATGTTCCACATAGGAAAAAATAAATCCAGTAACTTTGTAAAGAAGAATGCGCCCTTTGGCCATATAATTATATTATATAATCATGAGTCTTTAAAACTACTTCATAGCTATGTCTTAAAAATCTAGTTATGAAATCTTGAATGATATACCATAACCTGAAGAAATATTTATCACATATATGATAAAGTATTGTTATCTTTTATAACTAAAGGCTTTTTAAAATCAGTAACTTGTTGAATGCCATAAGAGAAGAATATGGAAGATACATTGAAGAAATACAACTGTTAATATGTTGTTGACAGAAACTCAACCTTATTTAGAATTAGACATGTAAATTGAAGCAATAAACTATTTTAATACACCTAATTAATAGACTAGTGGCGGTGCAGGGAAATTGGTATTTTTGTGTGGCTGGAGATGACATCTATTGGCACAATTTTTCTGGACAGTAATTTTAATATACATCAAAGTTCTACACTATAATCATTCTTTTGCACCAGGAAGTCTGCTCCTAGGAATTAATCTTAAGGGTTAAAATGTGATTTTGTTTCAAGGGTTTTTAAAATCACAATTGTAATAAGGAGAAATGAAGATGAAAGAATATGTAACGTTAGAGGATTAGTAAGACAAGTTATGGTATAGTCATATCTTGGCAGAGATACTTTTAGCCTATTTTCTCACTCTGTGCCCTATTCACTCCTCTGAGGACTACAGCCAATAGGAATATTGATACCACAAAACCCTTTGCATCCTCCCATTCCTGGTATAGAGGAAGGTGAAAATGAATGGGTTGAGTTGAATTTTAAAGCGAGAATAAAAGAAACAGGAGTGCTAATATGCTTCAGGTCCTCAACTATCTCAAACCATACGCTCAGAGAGAAGAAAAGCTTGAGGAAAAATATCACATTGTTTCTAAAGTTCATTGTCTTGTATATTCTGGAGCATGAAAAAAATAGAAAATAGAAAGGGCAAGAATAAAAATTTGTAGTGGGCCAAATCACCCTGGCTGCTGAGGTCAGTGACCGGAGGACACTAGTATTACATTCAACTCTAGGTAATTTGTTGGAGAAAAGGTGCTGCAAGGAAAATGTGGAGTGCACGAAAAATTATCTCCTAAAGGGATGAAGCCAAGATGAATAGGTGATGCATCGTCCAGCCCTTGAAATCAGACCGCATCGGTGGCCACCATAAGGCGAGACAGTTCTCCACAGCTTTTTAACATTTTCTGCATGTAGAGCAGAGGTACTGAACAGATTTCTCTTTTCAAGGATATTTGTATAGTCAACAACCTTGAAAGATAAAGGTAGGCCTTCCTCTAGGTCAGAGAGCATCTTTGCTTATTGTCTATTACAATAAATATAATGGCTCCCTCTAAAGCAAACAGCAGGCATGTTTGCTTACTTCTCATGAAAAGATTTACATTCATCGGGCTCAGGGTTTCTCAGCTGTGAGAGAAAACTGCTGAACGTGCATCGTCTACCCGGGCCTCTCATATGTTCTCTCTGGGAATTTCACACATGAGAATCAATGTAGACATGAAGTTTATCCTACTTGTGCCATAATACTGTCCTTTGCCTCTGAACTAGCAGCCTTGTGTCTTATGCCAGCCTCTATGAAATAGTGCTAGGCTGACTTGGTAACTTTCAATTAGAGTAAAAGCTTGACCCTCCATCGTTCCTGAAAGTCAGCTCTCCCTGGATGAGAGACACATGCTTCTTATTGTGAAAGGTCATGATCCAAAGTAATCAAAGTTCTACCCAATGTGAGGCTGTAATATCCAATAAGTAATATTTATTACTGAGAAAATACTAAGAGAAGAATTTTAATAATTGTTCCATTAACTCCTTAAAATTTTAAAAAATGAATGAAAATGTCTATTTAATGACTACAAAAAATTGGGAATCTATCATTAACCTGACAAACAGTTTTGCCTTGAATATCAACCATCGTTTTAGCTATACTAGTTAAAGTATAAAGTTTTAGCTATACTAGTTAAAGTATCTGAGATAAATTTGATGAGAGAAGGTTGGTGTAGTTCTCTGAGCCTAGTTCTACTTTAAGGATAAGTTTCATGAATTCTATTAGTAAGTAAACATACAAGCTACCTCAACAAGATTTCAATGCAAGTTTATATGTTTATTCTCTTGAATCAGATATGAACAATAGAAACTTACAGGACTTTTGATCATAGTGAGATATGCTATTTAATTCACTCATTATTTTAAGGGTTGATAAGAGGATTCAATGCTTCTATGTGACAAAGACAAAACAATAATTTAATTAGAGCTACAAGAGCAAAGCACTAGAAACTTGAAGACTTGACAGTTTTTCAGTGTTTAAAAATAAAAGTAATAAAACTTCAATTGGCATTGTGATTTTCTTTGATTTTCTTTTCAAATATTTGTTGCTGCAATGCCAATTTCATTTGTTTGAACATTTGAAGTATGATATATAGTCGAATTTTCTGTGATTAACAGGTAACATTGAGATCAACAAGCTTTAACAAACTGTTTAAAACAGCATAAGAAAAATGACAGAATATGAGGGATGTGCTATATCATATCCCTATCAACTGTCTTATACTAGTTATTTGAACAATGACGACCTCAACATTTCTGTGGCTCAGTGCAGTGGAATTTTGTGTTTTGCTCCTGTACTATGCAACAAGACATTCATGCTCCATTGATGGAATTAGTATATATCTGTCGTACACAGTCACACAGAGGCCGAGGCTGATGGCAATGCTGTCTTCACTGTGCATGGTTTTCAAGGTTACCGCGGGCGTCAACAATTCAACTGAAGGAAAAGGCAAGAGAAAAGACACAAACCCACACCAACTGATTAATACCTTGGCTCAGAAGTGATTTAGCGCAGTGGTTAGAGTGTTTGCCTAGCAAGTGCAAGGCCCTGAGTTCAATCCCTGGCACCAAAAAAATAAATAAATAAATAAAAAGAAGTGACAGTGTTACTTCCTCTCAGTCTTTTGGTAAAAGGTAGTTACATGCCCTGTTCCAGCTGCCAACAGGTACGGAAAGGTGGGTTTGGGCTGGTGCTAAGCTTTCGATACGGTTTTCCCCCATCAGGGGTCACTGAGATTTGACTCCCCACGTGGTGGTGTTGGGAAGTGAATGGGTCCTGGAGGCACCACACTCATGAATGGATTAGTCCCTCTTAGGAGACCTAGTTCTTTGGAGACTACATTATGTCTCCCAGGAACGGGTTAGGTCTTTCAGGACTGCGTTAGTTACTGTACCAGTGGATTGTCACAAGCTGAGCCTGGTTCTTACCGTCGGTATCTCTCAGGCAGTTGTTTCTGCCTGTGCCCACTTCCTCTTTCCGGTTCTCTACCATCATATGGCATGAGGATCTCACTGGAAGCTCATCAGAGGTGGCTGCCCGATCTTAGAACTAAGAGCCAAAATAAATCTCTTATTTACAAATTACCTAACCTCAGATATTTTGTTATATCAACACAAAACACACTGAGACGGTGGGCAGCTACAAGGAAAAACTACCATTACATATGTGGCATTAACTTTGTGTTGTTAGCCATCTCAGTTGTAAGCATATAGTAATGGAATTTTTATGTTTCTAAAAAAAAGTCTTTAGAGAAATATATTGGGGTAGAAATTAACTAGAATAATTGTCCAGGAAATAACACAAAGAATAACCTAGGATCTAATCTTATTAAAACGCTTTTGCACAGCAAAAGAAACCACTAACAGAGCGAAGAGACAACCCATAGAGTGGAAAAAAAAATTTGCCAGCTATTCCTCCAACAAAAGACTAACATCTCAAATATATAAAGAAGAAAAACAGACCCCTCAAATTTAAAGACCCAATCCAAAAGTGGGCAACTGAAATGAATAGACACTTCTCAGATGAAGAAGTAGAAACAACAAATAAACATGAGAAAATGTTCAATGTTACTGGTCAGCGGAGAGATGCAAATTAAAACAACCCTGAGATTCCACCTCACTCCAGAAAGAATGGCTATTATCAACAAATCAGCCAATAACAAATGCTGGAGGGGCTGTGGAGAAAAAGGAACCCTTCTCTACTGTTGGTGGGAATGTAGACTGGTGCAACCGCTATGGAAATCAGTGTGGAGATTCCTCAGGCAACTAGGACTGGAGATTCCATTTGACCCAGCTATTCCCCTTCTTGGTATCGTCCCAAAAGAATTAAAAGCATCATACCACAACAATACATGCACACCCATGTTTATAGCAGCACAGTTTGTAATAGCTAAATCTTGGAAACAGCCCAAAGGCCCATCAACTGAGGAATGGATAAAGAAAATGTGGGTTTTTTTTTTATATAATGGAGTACTACTCTGCCATAAAGAATGATAATCTTGAGATATTTCTAGGTAAATAGATGCATCTTGAGACCATACTCTTAAGTGAAATAAATCGGACACACATGTTCAAATATCACATTGTTTCTCTGGTGTGAGAAAGTGAAAGTGTAAATAAAGACTGAAATATATTACATTGGGAAAGGGAAGAACGTATTCAAATGGGAAAGGGAACAACACAGGGGAGGGGGAAAGGAACAGAGGTACAAGAGAAATAAGAAATGGAAGGAAAAAATGGAAACAAAGCTTTTGTAATAAGGAGGGAGGAGGGGGGGAGGGGAGGGGAGGGGAATGGGAAAAAAAGAAGCAACAAGATACATCATGTACAGGTACAAATCCCCTCTGATGAATGTTATCTCGACGTACATCTAAAATGTACCATTAAAATAAAATTAAAAAAAAGAAATTAACTAGAATAATAATATGAGTTAGGTATGAACTTGACTGATTCGAATACATATTTCAAATTTACCAAAATATCCTAATTCAGAGAAGAATAATCTGCAAGACTGTTGTATTCTTAGTGATATATTAAATACAGAAAAATATTAAATACAGAAAGAACTATTTTTCTTTCCAATATCCTTAAACTTATACTCTTCTGAACTTTAATAAAGTCACATTCAGAATTTTAAAAATAACGTTAATTCCATAAGGAGTTTTGAAAATGATAGAATTGTGCTACTCTGTTAGAGCAGTTACTGATTGTCCACTTTCTTCAAGGGCACTGTAACCAATAAGTTCACTATTTTTCATTTGTATTTTATAAATGTACATGCCATTAAAGTTAAAGAATTTTTATTATATATGTTTTATCATGCCTACTAAATGCCGGTGATACAAATTGAGTCCCGATCCTTACGTATGTCATTGAGATTAAAACAATCCCTGGAAACTTTAAATTAAATTACGTCTGAATTATCTATGACTAGGTACACATGAAATAAACTTTTTTTTTTTTTGTGGTGCTGGGGATTGAACTCAGGGCCTTGTGCTTGCGAGACAAGCACTCTAACCACTGAGCTCAAGCCCCAGCTGAAAGAAACATTTTTATGTTGTTCGCAATGTTAATTGTCAAGGAAAAAAGTCAGTAACAATTTGACTAAGCATCCTAAATCTCAAGTAATTCCTCGATTTTAGATATCAACCGCAAATAGGAAGTATATCTTTAACATTTTTGTAGATTGTTTCTCTTGGGTGAAGGTTTTATGATTTAGGGTGGGTGGGGAGGGGAGGAAGGAAGAGAATTGTCTCACTATAAACTGATAACAAGGTTGCTAAAATCACTCTTATCAATGATTTTGCCCTTAACTTGTTTAGAAATAATTGAAAAACAAATTCTATGAGTCACCACTTCTTGTCCATGCGAGCTTGGCAGGTCACCCTGTTCTAGTGGATAGAAACTGGGCCCACATGGGAAAAGCCAGAATTTGGAAAAGTTTCATTTAAATGTCCAAACTGATATCAGGTAAACAAGAAAAAAGGGAATACCTTGCAACTAGAATAAGTAAAAAATTTGTGTTCAATTTAAGTAGTGGGTTCTGTTTTGCAACAGTAGAGCTTCACAGAAATGTGCTTTGAAACACCTTTGGAGATTTGTGGTCCTCTAGTAAAATTTTAATTTAGAAGAAATCAGATGATATTTATAAAAAAGGAACTATTGGTCAGGGATTTCCCACCTATCAATTAACCAGTCCTCTCATGTCCACATACATTAAACAAATTCAAATGATATTAAAAGATGTTATATTTCCTATTCTACTCTCTCCCATTCACCCCTCCCCCATACTGAGCATAAGAAGAAAAGCTACTAAACGTCAGGGTAGAGTGGGCAGAACAATCATACACTTAAAAAAAAAATCTTCATTACAAACCGTTTTTCATTTTAAGTCAGCAGGCATATTACAGGACACAGGTAGGCACTCCGTCTGAATACAGGCCTTGGAATATAGGCTGCTTCATAGAACAGAGACAAACAGCAACCAAATGTACTTCTGTTTTTAAGGAACACTTTGTGCTTTTCTTCCTCTTTCTTTTACTTTTGCAGTGCCTTTCAATAGCACTTTCTATGTGTGCGTGTTTTTAACGACCATATTGTTCAATTTTAACGAGAGTTCAGGGTGAGGAAGGTTATAGCTGAGGCATTCACAAGGATTTCCTGTTTGTGGTGGCTCCTTTTTCCTCCTTGGTAATGTGTTTTTAACATTTTTAAAAAGCTGTCCGTGTGTTTTAATATTATTTGAGTCTCTCACACCTTAATAAACCATGAGAGGTAGGAGAGGGAAGGTTTAGGACTGGCTCTTATTCTTTCTTAGTGACCAAAGATGAGTTTACTTTGCTTAAGTTTATAAAATAGAGTAATTCCTGCCTAAATTGTCATCAAATTCTTATAAGCCTGAAATAAAATGATATGTGTTATATTTAAGGAATCAAAATAGAATAACGATCTTGATGCTGATATTTAATTCTGAGATACTAACTTAACCGATATTCAAAGGGAAAAAAGAGAACTCTATATCTCCTGGGAAGTACAGTGCACTCCACAAAATGTCACACTCTGTGTCAACTGTTTTTTTAAATCAAAGAAAAACGTGAGGCATAAGTAGTCCTGAAGTGGTCTGGGGTGTTTCCTTCGTGCATTATTTGCATATATTCCTCTGGAGAGTCTTAAAGCACAATCATGAAGTGGTGAAAAAAATAAACAGAAGGACCTAATATTACTATTATTGTTATAAAAATTAAATACGCAGGTTTAACAAAGTTGAATGACATTGAAAAGAACATTTTCTGTCCTAGCACCCACCATGCTACTTATCCGTTTTCCACTTTCTGTTTTTAGTACTAGTGTTTTCCACTCTGATACATTTATACATCTGTTTTCTGATTAAGTGGGACTAGTATCCTTTGATTTCCAATTCAGGATACTCACGCTGCTCCCCATCTCTCCGTCCTTTCCCTTAGTTTTGTATGTGTACATGCACACAACACACATGTGCACATACAATCTTTTCTCTTCTAGAGATTATTGTATTAATTGTTCAATAATGTACCAAACTTTTACTCCCTCCTCCCAACATACTGTCTTTGGAGCAAACTTATTTTTCCATCAGCAAGGTTTTTAACACTCAGAGCCACAGCACTGCTGCCTTCTTGACAAGTGTCTCCTAAACTGAGCAAAGCACAGCTCCGTGATTAATGCAGGGGCATGGATTATATTTACATGTTGTTATTGTGTATCTATAATTAATCCTAAAATCTTGTCTAAGGTGATTCATTGATGCTGGAAAATAAACATTTATAATGTCATTGTTTTATCAGTGTTATTCACTACAGAAATGCATATCTTTCCATACTATTTTAAAGTCTTTAAAGTTCTGAAATGCACTGGGACTAGTCCAGGACTGGTAGGGCTCTTTCACATTCATCCCATCCAGTATCCTGTGAGCTCTTTCAAATGGCAGACTTGAGTGTTTTTCACTTTGGATAATTTTCTTCCATTATATCTTTGATAATTTTCATCTTTCTATCTTTCCCATCCACTCTTTTTTTAGAGTCTCTTTTTTCCCTCAGTGTTGTTATTTTGATAAAATATACATAACATAAAATGTATTATTTAGAATATTTTTAAGTTTACAATTTAATAGCATTAAATGCGTTAACCATGTTATTCAACCACCATTACCACCCATCTCCATAATTATTTTCGTACTGTAAAACTCCAACTTTATGTTCATTAAATAATAAGTCTCTATTTTTTCCCTCCCCCCAACCCCTGGCAACCATTATTCTTCTACTCTCTGTATCTATGATTTTGAACACTGTAAGTACCTCATATAAATGGAATCATATAGTAGTTGTCCTTTTGTGACTGGATTGTTTTAGTTATCACAATGTATTTGAGGTTTATGGATATTTTGTCAATAATCAGTTTTTTTCCTTTTTAAGGCCAAATAAATATTGGACTCTATGGATATATTTTGGTGGTCTGTTACTGGGTTGTATAAATATTTATAATTGTTTAATCTCTTTTCCGTATTAACTATTTTATATTAATATGTATTGCTCTTCTTTATTCCTTGTAACCTTTTATTTAAAGGCTATTTTGTCTGATGGCAGTATAGCTGCCCCTGCCCTCGTTGGTTTACTGTATTTGCATAGAATATCATTTTCTATCCTTTTATTCTCAAACTATTTGTGTCTTTGGATCAAAAATGGCCTCTATGGATTATATCTTTTAATTTAATCTGTTTTGTGCCTGGAAGGTTTAATCTGCTTACATTTAAGGTAAATCCTGATAGGTAAGGACTTTATTTTGTTTTCTATCTTGCATGTCTTACTTCTTTTTTCTCCTTCATGTTCTACATTACTGTTTTCTTTGGTATTTAGCTGAATTCTTGTAGTGGAATATTTAAATTCCTTTCTCATTGCCTTTGTATACATTTTGTAACTACTTCTTGGTTACAGGGAGGGTAAAGTTATAACATCAATTTATACAAAATTAAAGTTATAACATCAATTTACACCAAATTAAATTCAGTAGCATACAAAAATTGTTGCTCCTTTTATGGTGGTATCCCTACACCTTCCCATTGCTTATCACAAAACTGTATTTTTTATATAGTTACCTATTGCTTAACAACAGAGATACATTCTGAGAAATGTGTCTTGGTCAATTTCAACATTGGGAACATCACAGAGTACACTTCCACAAATCTAGACGGTAGCACCTACTGCAAATCTGGGCTATATGGTATTATCTGTTGTTCCTAGACTACAAGCAGGTTCAGCATATCACAGTACTGACTACTGTAAGCAATTGTAACACAATGTTAAGTATTTGTGGCGTTAAAGACTGATGATTACACTGGATTTTATAATTGTCCATGTATTTGCCTATATTGAGACATTTGTTTTTATGTCTAGTGTCTTCTCCTTTCACCCTTCAGGACTCCCTTGAACATTTCTTTCAGGGCAGGTCTGCCAGTAATGAATGGCATCAGCTTTTGTTTACCTAGAAATGTCTTAATTTCTCTCTGACATTGGAAGAAAGGTTTTGCCAGGTATTAGATATTAGCACCCTGCTCTCTGATTCTGTGGCTCAGGGCTTTTCTGACCTCCAAAGTTTCTGCTGATAATTTCATTGATTATCAATCATATATTATTGGCATGTTGAAAATCACTTCTCTCTTTCTGCCTTTAAGATTTTCTTTGTCCTTGGCCTCTGGAAGTTCGATTATAACATGTCTCATTATAGGTCCGTCTGAGTTCATTTGTTGGATTTTGTTGCGCTTCTTGGATCAACTCGAAAATTTCCAGTCATTGTTTCTGAAAGTGTTTTCCTTGTCCCTCTCTCACTCTGTCCTTTCAGAGACACACATGGTGCCTAGTCACCATCCTACATGATGTCTCACTGGTGCATTGGGCTCTCCTCACTCTACTTCGATCTTTTTCCTTTCATTCTTCTGACCCAATAATTTCCATTGTGCTTGCCTCAAATTGCCTTGATTTCTTTCTTTGCTTGTTCAAATCTGCCTTTGAATCTCACTGCGGAATTTTTTCATTGCAGTTTTTGTACTTTTCTCCTTCAGAATTTCTGTTTGGTTTCTTTTTACGTTCTCTGTCAATATATTCATCTATTTGTACATTATTTTTCTTGGCTTTCTCCATATCTCTGCATCTTCTCTTAGTTTTTGGTCATCTTCAGCATAGTTGTTCTAAAGTTTTTCTCTAGTATATCTGATATCAGTTCTTTTTCAGGGACGGCATTCATTGATTTATTTTTTCCTCTGAATGTGCCATACATTCCTGTTTCATTTTGTCTTGTGGTTTTTTGTTTGAAAACTGAACATTTGAGTCAAAAGATGTGATAACTCTGAAAATCAGTTTCTCCTCTTTCTCTAGGGTTTCTTGGAGATATATATAGATATATAGATATATAGATATATATATTTCTTGGGGATATATATATATTTCTTGGAGAGATATATTATATATATATATATTTCTTGGAGAGATATATATATAATATATATATTTCTTGGAGATATATATATATAACATATATATATATTTCTTGGAGAAATATATAATATATATATATTCTTGGAGATATATATATATGTATCTCCTCTGTGCCCACCTGATCTTGAGGTGTAAAGTTAAGGTCTTATTGGGGATTTTCTGAGCCTTGAATTTCTCCATCTTTAATCCCTGACTCTCACAGGGGAAAAAGAAAAATGAAGAGGGCAGGAAAAAGAACTTCATACCATTAAATCCCCTTGAAATTACTTTGACCTAAGGGGAAATGACTTGCAATAATATGGGGGGATACAACACCAATGGCTGGTGCCTTTTTGCATCTCGGTGCTCAGAAGCAACAATGAGAGCACACGCCTCCAATATTTGAAGGATGGTTGCTTTTTGCCAGCCCTGGTGTCCACAAGCTGTGTATAGGCTGCTGCTGTGATGGGCGCAGAGCTGCCTATCACAGAGATGTACATGTGAGGAAGGGGCAAATGCTACTGCGTTAAAAGCTGAAAATCTCCGGAACTTACTACAATTACTGTTTATACTACCTCCTGAAAGTTACAACACTTTCATAGTTTCCAAAGTTCCAAAAGAGTAATATCAGCTAGAATCTGCCAGTGCAATTGTTGTTTAGGTGGGGAGATATTTTTAGTGCCTCCTACTCTGCCATTTTCCCAGACTCTCCTTGCCCTAAACCTTTTAATGGAAAGATTCTCACTGTCTTGAATTAATTCTCCATAGTTAACATTTATACCTTTTTCCTCTATATTCTAACATATTTAATTGACAATTTTTATCTCCTATTATTTTTCACTTCTAAACATCAAGCAACTATAAATTCTTACTTTTTTCTTAATACTCATTTTCTACATGGTCTATGCTTATTTTATGGATGTAACATCTAGTCATATCTTTCTGAAGACACTAATAACATTTTAAACTTTTTTCATTTGTTTCCTGTTTTTTTGAAGCTATTCTCTTTATTTAATTTGATCATGCTTGTTGCATTACTGAGTATCTTTAATAAGTGGAGGTCTTTGTTTTGCCATTCATAATGGGCAATAAAGGATGAACTTGATTAGTATTTATAGCTAGCATGAGTTTCTTCTGAAATTCTGTTTCCCAATTATGCATGGTAGTCTTCACTTTAGGAAGAAATGGAGGAGAAGTAACAGAAATCGGTACCCCACCATCCTGCTTTTTTGTTCTGGAGTGCCAGGGACCCTTACAAGAAGTTATAGCACTCTGGAAAGATTCCTTAATTTCTTTAAAGATGAGTCTTCTGGTTTTGATAGGGACTGGCAAGGGTGAATCAAAAGCCACAGGTAATTCTTCATTTGGCAACACTTCAATTGAATTATACATAATCTTTCAATTATTTAACCAATTCTCAATTCTACTTGGCAGACCTGCTGCCAAAAGGGCATGGGAACTCTACAGACACAAGTCAGAAAGAAGGCAACACTCCTGAGGTAACCTTCTCTAGCCCAAGTTGAGCTTTCTGCCAACTCCATTCTGGCTCATCAGTCAAAGACTGTTCAGCTGCTTCTGCCTACCAGGAACGTATCCAAACTTCCAGTCTCTTCTTGGCTGCCAACACTAGGAGACGGTGCTGGCACTGATAGATGCCAACAAGGTTGCTATCCTTGAGTGCACAATATAGCCACCTATACTACAAAGGTTTTCTGCCCAACATATAAATAATGCTGAGGTTGATAAACCCTGGATTCATGTTAGAAAACACATTTAGATAAAGCTTCCGGAGGGCGTTATGGCTTGTGCTTAGATGTCCCCCAAAGCTTCATGCAGTCGTAGGTGAGGCTTTTCCGAGGTGGCTGGATCCAGGGTGTGTGATTCTGGGGGATTAGGTGTGTGATGCTGGGACCAAGGCTATGTGATTACTAAATTAGTCCACTGATTGGTTTGGTATAGTTCTGGGTGTGGATAATAGGAAGGCCCACTCCAGGTGTGAGCTCTACCTGACCTCAGGGTGTGTAGCCTGGATAAAATATAGGGGACAGAAAGAGAGCTTCTGTTATCACCTGCTGCTTTGGGTGCCTCCTGCCTTCTGCCTTCCATGCTGTGAACTGTTTTTGCTCTTTTCTGATGCCCTCAGCCATGTCACCCTGCCTTGGAGCCAGCCAACTATGGACTGAAACCTCTATAAACTGTGAGCCAAATAAACCTTCCTCCTTTAACTTTTGGTGCTGGGTATTTTGTCTCAGCAATGAGAAAAGTAACTAAGACAGAAGTCACTGAGCATGTCACCTGGGAATAATCAATGATTAATTATAGTTATCTTTTCTCTTACATGGCTCTGCTCTGATATCTAGATACATCGGGTAAAATCTCCAACTATGGAAGCTGATGGACTAACCAGTGCAGAGATTTTCCTGTACTTTTAAGTAGAACCACGACCCAATAAAAATGTGATACCTATATAAATTAATCACAATTTCTACTCCAGAAATCAACAAAATAAGTTATACATGAATGAGGTTGGGGATTTAGCTCAGCAGTAGAGCACTCGCCTAGCAAGCAGGAAGCCCTGAGTTTGATCCCCAGCAAACCCCCAAAAACGTTATACATGCAAATATTCCTTGCATGACAGTGAAGTCATCTCTGAGAGTATATTAGAAAGTCCTTTGTTATGACTTCTGAGTAAACTGGTATATTAATTTAACATCTCCTAGAAAAATGAAGTGATACAATTTATAATAATTTGGAGAGAGAAGTTGCTCTTTAATGTACCTATTAAAATGAAGATTTATAGGGATCAAGGGAGGTATTGGGAGTGAAATGACCAAAGTACCGTACGTTAGGTGCTCATACAAATCTGCCAAAATGAAACCCATTAATGTTTATAATCAATATGCACTAATAAAAAAGATATGAAACAAAAATGAAGATTTATCCATTCTGACAGAACTAATTGCTAAGTTTTTATTAATAATTTTAGCATTTTAGGTTTGTGTAAGTATCTTAATCTTCTATATAAAAGTTGTAAATGTTTAGGACTTTTTAAATCTGATTTTCATTCTTTCGCTTTTCTGGTAAGTACCATTTTGTCCCAGTTAAATATTGCAGGGTTTAAAAGTAGTTATAAAGTGAAGGACAGTAATGATTCACTTAACCATTTTTCACTATCTCTCACCCATCTCCACATAAGGAAATGCAGAAACCACGACACTGGAAGGCTTAGTGTCAGAAACTATAGGAGAGTGAAACAAATCTTTATGTTCTGTATTTCCCAAGCAATGAAAACCTTTCAATTCCTAAGGTCTATTTATTTTAACAATTTTGATGGCAATCTCCTGGAGGGGGCTGTGTTTTAAATTTTTTGAAAAAGAGTCATAATTCAATCTTCCTTGATCATGCTAGTCCATGAATTTATCTATCTTTTCATTCATGAGGCTATAAAGCAGAGCATAATTCTGCATCTAATATTTTTATGCTTTTTCCTTTGCCATCAAGTTGTCAGTTCTCAAATCTGTCTGCTATTGCCAGAATCCCTGCCTTTAATTTGCTCCTAAACTTTTCTAAGCTTAGAAAACAGACAGCTGAACTGGCTAAGAGTTACATGTGAGATACAGTAAATTTGAGGTAGCAAAATTTAGAATAAGGATGTAGGTTTAGTCTCTGATCTTCCTATAGTCATTCTGGTGTGCATCCACGTTGAAGGTTACATTGAATTTGTGTAAAATCTGTCTTCTCAGTAAATGCACAGGAAGTCATAGGCTGATCTGTTTTTTTCTTTAGACACCTACAACTTGAGTTCTAGAGTCAGGGTAAGGAAACGCTGTTACCAGTCAACCTATAAAAGACAAGACTTGCAGTAGATTTGGCTTCTCCACAGTCTTTTCTTTTCAACCAATCACCCTACGTCTTGTCACCAGAGCTGCTCACTCTGAGCATGGAAACCCTCCAGGGTCCAAAGAAAGAATAGCCAACAGCTCACTGTCTCTACAACATGTGGACACCTGCGCCTGTAGAATAAGGAAAATCACTAAAGGTAAGATGACAACTGTCTTAGTTACTTCCTCCTTTGCTAAGACACAGTACCAGACCTCCACAATTTAAAGAAGGAAAGGTTTATTTTGGGCCACAATTTGTAGAGGTTTCAATCCACAGTTGGCTGTCTCTAAGGCAGGGTAACATGGCAGGGGGGCATCAGAGAGGAGAAACAGTCCATGACAGGGCAAGCAGGAAGTAGGGCTGCGATCAAGGAAGGAAGAGGGATATATACCCCTGCAGGTCCCATCCTCGATGACCCACCTCTTTCCACCAGGCTTCAGCTCCAAACATCACACCCAGCTATAAACCCATCAGTGAGTTAATCTAGCATCACACAAGACCCAGCCCCCCCAAAAAAAAACTCCACCTATGAGTGTATGAGGCTTTGGGAGGACTTCTAGACATAAGCAATAACAGAAATTTAGAAATGAACATATTTTAATATTAATTTAAATTGATTGAATGGGCTTTAAAAAGGTAACACAGAAAAAATTTTTGTGAGTAGGTAAAATCATTAGTAAGGGTCTTTATTATGGAGATGGTCATTTAAAAATTATGGTTTATAAATTGGACAAAGAGCAAACTACCTATAGAAGGAAAAGTATATGTAGGTCAATCTTGGAACTCTAAGCTAGAAAAATAGATTGTGGTATCTGCAATAGTTGTTTAGAGAGGATTTTTAATATTTGAAACAAAAGTTAATTTAGGAGTAATTCCAAACACATACTCGGTGTGTGGCAGAGCAGAGGGTGGGTGGCACGTGTGCCTCTGCGTTATGAGCTCAGTGGTCATGCTGTTGGAGTTGTTCTTTGATTTCCTCCATTTGACTCTTCAAGAAATTTAAATGTGATTGGAATAAGTGGTCTTCACAGCTGCGAAGACTTCACTGACAATAGCTTGCTTGTGCTTTCCCTTTCACCAAATCCATTTCAGCACGAATCCTGTCAATTGTACCTTTGCGAATTCCCTCTATTCCATCCACTATTCACCATCACACTGTCATTGCATTAGGTCATCACTGTCCTTTGGACAATTTCGATAGCTTTCTTTTTCTAAAGTTAAATTCAAAATTTATGGATAATTTTTAAAATACATAGCTTTGCAGGCTATGGATAACATCTTTAACAAAAATTTCCACAAGAAAGATACTAAAAAGTGTAACATCCAAAATAAAACCAAGATGCATACTACTATAGGTACTATTCAACATTTTCTTTTACCATTCATCTGTTGATAGGGACATTGGCTGGTTCTCTTTTGGGAAGACACCCTAAAGGGGAAGAGCTAGGTCAAATAAAATTCCTATTTTTAGTTTTTTGAGGAATTTCCATAGTGGTTATATCAGTCTACACTTTCACCAACAATGAAGATTTCCTTTCTCCCCACAGCCTTGCCAGAATTTGTTATTGGTTGATTTTTCGATGGCAGCCATTCATTCCGGGGTGAGATGGAATCTTAATGTATTTTAATTTGTACTTCTCAAATGGCTAGCAATGTTGAACAGTTTTTCATATATTTATTTGCCAGTAATATTTCTTCATCTGAGAAGTGCCTATTCATTTTGGATGCCTACTTTTTGATCAAGTCTTTAAATGTGGGGGTCTACTTTTTTGAGCTGTTTGAGTCTTCTAGATATTAGCCCATTGTCTGAGGAGTAGCTGGAAAAATATTTTTCCATTCTATAGGTTGTCTCTTTACTTTGTTGGTGATTGACTTTGCTGTACAAAACCTTTGTAGTTTAATGAGATCCTATTTCTTGATTCTTGGTATTATTTCTTGGGCAACCAGGGTTTTATTCAAAAGCGTTTGCCTACGCCTATGTCTTTGAGAGTTTTGCCTATTTCGTCTTCCAGCAGACTGTTTGATCCATTTTGATTTTAGTTTAGTATATAGGGAGATTCAGCCTTCCACATGTGGATAGCCAGTTCTCCCACCACTATTTGTTAAAGAGGCTCTCTTTTCTCCAGCAAAGGGATTTGGCCCCTTTGCCAAAAATTGCATGACTAAGTGTGCCTGGAGTTGTTTCTGTATCTTCTAGTTCCATTGGTCAATAGCTTCCTAACACATCTCCTTATCTCCAGACTTTCCATCCTGTCTGTACTCCACCCATCACTAGAGTGATCTGGGTCACAGGAAAACATGGTCATTAAAATTCTTTAATATATTTATGTTTACTAAGGAAAAGTCTAACATCCTTAATAGAACTATAACATAATTTCTGACTTAGGCGCCCACCTTAGGTCAGTCACTTCCCATTCCCCACCTCAAACCCTCTAATCCATGTGTATCCCAGTAACACAGCTATTTGCCGCTTCCTCGATGGCCTGTATTCTCTTGGCTGTATGCCCTGGCTTATCTTCCTCTGTTCTCCCCCCTATCACTTTAAGCAGGCTCTTCCCACTTGCTCAGAAGTCTCAAGGTCATCTCCTCCTATACTTTCCCTAATACTGCACCATGTTACCCCAGATTGTCCACTCTATCCAGAATAGGGTAGGTGCCCAATTATATTTTCTGGATTTAATTCCCTCCAGACAGCATGATTTTGATATGCTTACCTTTCTACTTTTTCTCTACAAGAGGAAAGTGTTCTGAGGGTCAGGACCCTAGTTAATACTTACATCTTCATGAGCAGTCCATCATAAGTAGATAACTCAAAATGAGGTTCTAAACTCAAAACTTGAAAGTGAGTTTGGTAGCAGTTTCTTCAAAGTTAAGCTGCATAATTCAAGACATTCTAGACACCAATTGAGAACAACTTATATCTTAATACCCAAGTAGACCCTAAATTTATAGCTGTTATTATTAGGCCATTTCGAAAATTTGCCAAGAAATTTGCTGCCTGTGATTCATAGGATGAAAGTACTTCATGAGTTGAGACAACAAAATCAAAAGTCTTTAAAAGAAAATATATGTTATTCTTCTGAAAGTTTGTGAAGCTCACACTAGATCTTTCATTTAGCTACTTTGTTCCTGCTTTATGAGCACACATGACGGTCTTGTGGGATAAGAGGAATGTAGATCTCATCGATGATATGCATATTTTTCAGATTTAAATTTTCAATACAGAACTAGCAAAATGTTTACAGTGCTGAGTTTTGTCATCTGTGAGCTTGGCAACTCCAGGGACTTCAGTGATGTTCCACAGAGTAGAATTATATAGGGTGTGACCACTCTTTTTTGAGGCATTGATTTGGGATCCAGTCTGAAATATACAAAGGTTCTAGAATCATCCTTGCCAAATAAGACAAGTGAGTAGGACATGGGTTCTTTTTTAACTGCTAAGTCCATCAGACAACACAGCTTTTTTTCTCCCAAAATTGTCACCAGGGTCTGCTGCATGGGAACGGCATACTCCAGAGTACTCGTCACTCTGCCAACACCAGTTCAGCCTGCAAGCGTGGAATCTCCACTTCTCTGCCCAGACGAAGCTGATCTCTTACTAGGGAAAGGATTAGCCATTCATGTCATTCCCAAAGGAATTTTAAGAACTAGCATCACAATTCACATTTTGATCTCGGGTGTTGATTGGATATATGGTGGAAAATCCCAAAAGGGATCTTCATATCCAGAGTCCAGGATAAGATAACGAAGTGTTAGTACTGAAACTGGCCAGTGCTTTGGAAGAAGGAAATTGAGTTTGATTATTCAGTATCAAAAATTGTTAAAGATTCTGTTTCTCTGGTGTGAGAAACTGAAAGTGTAAATAAAGACTAAAATGTATTATATTGGGAAAGGGAAGAAAAAGTCCAAATAGGAAAGGGAACAAAGGAGGGGGAGGAGGAAAGGAACAGAGGGACAAGAGAAATAAGAAATGGAAGGAAAAAATGGAAACGAAGCTTTTGTAAATAAGGAGGGAGGAGGGGGTGAGGGGAAGGGAGGGGAATGGGAAAAAAGAAGCAACAAGATATATCATGTAGCAGTACAAATTCCCTATGATGAATGTTATCGCTATGTGCATCTAAAATGTACCATTAAAATAAAATTTTAAAAAAATTTTTTAAATTGTTAAAGATATCTTTCACTATGCTTTCTCTGAAGAGCCTTCACCAAAAAGGTCAAAGCTACTAGGCCTTCTGTTACTGCAGGTGACTTTACAAAATAGCACCTTCTCAGAGAAGGAAATTGGTGTAGTACTATAGATGTAAAAGCCCGTGATCCAGTCTACACAAAAATTAGATTAGCGTCCAGTGTGCTCACAAGATTAGGATGGCTTGACATGCAGATATTGTTAAGAAATAGCTCAAGGTGGTCTCAGAGGCAGGCCCGAGAGGTAGTGCTATTCTTTCAGGAACCAAAAGTCTAGCCAATTCACTTGAAAGCTTGGAATACCCACTTGGATTCACTGACCATATAGCAGAACTCCAGAAACTACTCCACCAAGGGATTCTGCAACCACAGAATGGTGTCTGCTGATTTTAACACCTAAGGCAACAAAGACAGTGTAAATGCTGCACGGAATGAGCGGCTCT
>PVJO010022451.1:0-28032 GCA_004026905.1 Hystrix cristata | reverse complement strand
ATCTGTTTTTTAACTTCTGCTGCTATCATTTCTGAAAGTTTGGTTGAGTGTTTTCCAATTTCCTCTATTTCATTGTCCTCTGGATTTGTTCTGGATGAGCTGGGGGTGTGGGGTTGTATTTTGCTTCTGGGTCTCAACATTTTCTTTCTTTTCATTTTTTTTGGTATCTATATGTATTTCCCCCCTTTTAATTTGAGTGCTGATTTTTGTATTTTGATTATGGGAGGTTGCCTGAAGACAAATATCAATACTTTTTAGGAGAATTCTGTTTGTTCAGTGTCTTCTAGGCATATGTGATTCTTGGCTCTCGTGATTGTCTCAAGACCCTGGATTATGTTAATGATTATTACCTCAGATAATTACAGTATTACCATATGAGGATGTACAACTGGTTATAGCCTGTATGGCACACTCGTTACCCTAGTACATTAACAATAGCATCAATTACATTCATGAAATTGACCGACTGTGGTAGAAATTAACTTTGTATCTTTAACCATAAGAGCAAGGTCTACACCGTCATAAAGCAGAATCCAATATAAACCAGGAATTTGCATGTAGTGGGTATTTTGTTAGTAAAGTGATTTTTCCCCCCTGCTTGTAGCAGGGATAATGAGGGATCGGAAAAGGTATAGAGGTAATGAGGAAAGTTCTATTAGATGTAAAATTTACAATAGGATATTACTTATGCTTTGGGAAACTTGAGTAGATAGTTTACAAACAGTGCAAGGTGATAGTGGGTCAAACCATATAAATTCTATACAATATTTACTCATATGAAAAAGGGAAAGGAGAGAGAAAACAAGAAGAAAAGGAAAAACAGCATTTGCTTAAGGAAGGAAAGATATGAGCCAAGCAGGAGCCAATAAAAGTAAAAATCAAAACAAAAACAAGAAAGAATATGTAGACAAGAGAATGTATTGGACAGGTATCAGGATGAATAAGGGAGAGAGAAAATAAGGAGAAACAAAACCAATATATACATATATTATGTATACATACACATACATTGGGATTTCTCTGATGGCCACCACTCTGTGGGGGGCACAGGCTGAAACTTGATTCTGTGCTCATTAGCCCTACCGCGCCTGCAGTGGTCAGTGCTGGGTACTATGTTGATCCTGGCCTCCAAGCATGAAGTCTGGGGGCAGTTGTCAGACTGCAGCAATCTGGGGGATGTTTGGTAGCTCGCCCATGTCTCCTTATTGTTTATGTCTCTAAAAGTTCTTTAGTGGTGTGGGTATTGTTGGCTTTACCAGATAGTGATGGCTTATATCAGAAGAGAAATGGGAAAAGGAAAAAAAAAAGAAAAGAAGACACTGAGGGAGAGAGGTAACACTGCTTTCAGTGCAAGGTGTTTCCCACCCTATTTGATGTTCACCCTGCCAAGCCAGCGCAAATCCACACCGGGAAACAGCCCGACCCGCAAGCTCAAGCCTCCTGCCCACGATGGAGTCTGGAGATGTCTTCCCCAGGAGGGGGCGGAGCCAGTGCAGATCCGTGCCGGGAAGCACGTGACCTGGAAGCTCAAGCCTTGCTCCAAAGATGGAGTCCGGAGCTGTCTTCCCCGGGAGAGGGCAGAGCCAGCATAGATCCACACCAGGAAGCACCTGACCTGCAAGCTCCTGCTGTTGATTTCTGAGTGTTGACTTTGTATCCAGCTAAGCTGCTGAATTTGGTTATTAATTCTAGAAGTCTTTTGGTGGAGTTTTTGGGGTCTTCTATATAGAGTATCATGTCATCTGCAAATAATGATAATTTAACTTCTTCTTTTCCTATCCTAATTCTTTTTATTTCTTTCTCTTGTCTAATTGCTCTGGCCAATGTTTCCAAAACATATTGAATAAGAGTGGTGAGAGCAGACATCTGTGTCTTGTTCCGGATTTTAGAGTGAAACCTTTTAGTTTTTGACCATTTTGTATGATGTTGGCTGTTGGCTTGTCATAGAAGGCTTTTATCAGATTGAGATAAAGACCATCTATTCCAATTTTCTGGAAGGCTTTTATCATGAATGGGTGTTGGACCTTGTCAAATGCCTTTTCTGCATCTATTGAGATGATCATATGGTTTTTGTACCTGGCTCTGTTAATATGGTGTATCACATTTATTGATTTGCATATGTTGAACCATCCCTGTATCCCTGGAATGAATCCTACTTGGTCATACTGTATAATCTTCTTGATAATTTGTTGCATTCTGTGTGCCAGTATCTTATTGAGGATTTTTGCATCTATGTTCATTAATGAGATTGGCCTGTAATTCTCTTTTATCGTTGGATCCTTCTCTGGCTTTGGTATCAGGGTAATGCTTGTTTCCAGGAATGAATTTGGGAGTATTGCTTCTGTTTCAATTTTGTTAAAGAGTTTGAGAATTAGTGGCATTAAATCATCTCTAAATTTCTTGTACAATTCAGCAGTGAATCCATCAGGACGTGGGCTTTTCTTTGTTGGTAGGTTTTTAATTACTTCTTCAATTTCAGTGGCTGATACTGGGTTATTTAGAGTTTTTATATCTTCTTGATCCAGTTTTGGTAATTCATATGTATCTAGGAATCTGTCTATTTCTTCTGTATTTTCGATTTTATTAGAATACAGGTTCTCAAAGTAGGTATTAATGATATTCTGGATTTCTGCAGGATCTGTTGTGATTTCACCCTTTTCATTCCTAATTGTATGAATTCGAGTCTTTCCTTTTTTAAATAAGGTTGGCTAAGGGTTTATCAGTTTTATTCAATTTTTCAAAGAACCAACTCTTTGATTCATTGATTCTTTGTATTGTTTTCTTAGTTTCAATTGAGTTAATTTCAGCTCTTACCTTTATAATATTCTCCCTTGTACGGGCTTTGGGTTTGAGTTGCTCTTCTTTTTCTCGAAGCTTGAGGGTCAACATTAGGTTGTTTATTTGAGCTCGCTCTGTTTTTCTGATATGGGCATTCAATGCTATAAGTTTCCCTCATAGAACTGCTTTCATTGTGTCCCACAAATTTCGGTAGGTTGTATTGGCATTATTGTTCAATTGTAGAAACTGTCTAATTTCTTCTTTAATTTCTTCTCTGACCCACTGATTGTTCAGAAATGTGCTATTTAATTTCCATTTGTTTGTGGCATTTTCGTGGTTCCTTTTGGTGTTTATTTCCAGTTTCAATGCACTATGGTCTGATAGTATGCATGGGATAATTTCGATTCCTTTGCATTTACTTAAACATGTTCTATGAGCTAGTATGTGGTCTATTTTTGAGAAAGTCCCATGTGCAGCTGAGAAGAATATGTATTCTGATGTTGTGGGGTGGAAAACTCTGTACACATCTGCTAGGTCCATTTGTTCAAGAGTTTGGTTTAGTTCTGATATTTCCCTGTTTACTTTTTGTCTAGTTGATCTGTCGATTTGTGACAGTGGGGTATTGAAGTTCCCTCATTGCAACTGTATCGGTGCTTATTTGGTTTTTCATGTCTGTCAATATTTGTTGTATGTAATTAGGTGCACTGGTATTAGGTGCATATATATTTATGATTGTCATCTCTTCTTCTTGTATTGTTCCCTTTACAAGGATGTAGTGACCTTCTTTGTCTTTTTAAATGAGTCTTGGCTTGAAATCCACTCTGTCTGCAAATAGAATGGCTACCCTTGCTTTTTTCCAAGTTCCTGTTGCATGAAGTATTGTTTTCCATCTTTTGACTTTCAGTCTATGAATTTCTTTTTGAATTAAATGTGTTTCTTGTATGCAGCGTATTGCTCGGTCTTGCTTCTTGACCCATTCTGCCAGTCTGCTTCTTTTGACTGGTGAGTTGAGACCATTTACATTGATGGTTATATCTGACATATGTTGGCTTATTCTTGTCATATTATTTACCTCTTGTTGGCTTCCTAGTTTTCCCTTCTGTTTAATTACTTGCCTTGACTGAAGGATTCATTCTGTTGCGATTCCTGGAGTTGTAGTCCTCATTTTCTCTTTCCAGAATGTCATTTAGAATATTTTGGAGTACTGGTTTGGTGGTCATGAATCTCTTCAGGTGTTCTTTGTCATGGATGTATCTTAGTTCTCCATCAATTTCGAAAGACAGTTTTGCAGGGTACATTAATCTGGACTGAAAGTTGTTGTCTTTTAGGGCTTGAAATATTTCACTCCAAGCTCTCCTTTGCTTGAGGGTTTGTGTTGAGAAGTCTGCTGTGATTCTGATGTGCTTTCCTTTATGATTTTTTTGTTTCTTTTCTCTAACAGCTTTCAATATTCTGTTCTTGTGTTGAATTTCTGGAAATTTGACTATTATATGCCTTGGGGTAGATTTTTGTTGATCATGGCTAATTGAAGTTCTGTATGCCTCACTTATCTGTATGTCCAGTTCTTTTTTCATACTTGGGAAGTTTTCTGCCATTATTTCTGTGAACAGGATTCTTATGTGATTCGTGCTATCTCCTGCTTTTTCATTGACTCTGATCAATCTTATGTTATTTTTCTTCATGTCATCTAGCAGCTGTTTTATTGATTTTTTCATGGTCCTTTACCATTTTGAAGAATTTTTTCTTTTCTTGATCATTAATGACAATCTTGTCTTCTGTATTGGAGATTTTCTCTTCACATTGTTTCATTCTACTGCCAAAACTTCCAATAGAATTTTTAATTTCTTGGACATCTGTGTGAATCTGTTTCATGAATTCCATTTCTTTCCTGTGTTGGACATTTATGGTTTCCATTGTTTTTCTAAGCTCTTCTATTTTTTTGTCTGTATCTGCTCTAGAGTCACTAATCGTGTCTTTCATTCTGGAAATGATTTCTGTTTTAATGTTTTCTAGAGCTTCACTCATCTGCTTTGTTACTTCTGCTGTTACTGCTTCCAAGAGTCTGGGTGGGAGGCTTTCAGATTGTTCCACGTCATAACCCACTGGTGAGCTGGAGGTATGGGGTTGCATCTTATTTGTGTCTTCTCATTTTCTATTTTTTTCTTCTTTAGTTTAGTTCCTGGGTTGATGCTTATGAATTGCTTGTGGCAGGTAGCTTTATTGTGTTAGTTTTGAGAACCTTTTGGAAGTGACTACTTCCTCAGAGATGTCTTACAGGTGTAGCTGGTTTTTGTATTATGAGTCTGTTGCAAGATCTTGCTTCTTCAATTTATTGGGGCTGAGAAGTTGTTGTCTATTTGGCCAGGCCTTAGTTCTTTGACTGTGGCCAATAGTGTTTTTTGTGACCCTCTGACAATCTTAGTCTTGGCATACAAGGAAGAACTGAGTTGAACAATTCTGTCACCTTGGCTAAAGTAGTACAATCAGCAACAACAATAGCATCAGACACAGTCTAGAAAATAACAAACTGTAGTAACTATTGATCTGCCACCTTATACCTTATGAACTAGATTTGTGGTTATATAATAATATCCCAAATAAACCAGAAACTTGTATGCAGTAAGTATGCCCTCAATACAGTGATTTTACTCTCAGTGGAGAAAATTCAAAAGAGATTAGGAGGAAAGGATAGAGAAATAGAAGAAGAGAAAGAGATGAGGATCAAGGTTGGAAGCTGGGGGAAATTATGCAAACTTTGAGGAACTGGTAAAGGAAACAGAAGGAAAGGAGAGAAGGAAGAAGTAAAAACAAGGACAGAACAAAATAAAACAGCAAAAAACTAGAAAGTCACTTTCCTATAAAAACAAGAAAGAGAAAAAAACACAAGAAAAAGAAGAGCAGAGAAGGAAAAAAAAAAAAAAGTCCGCTTCCAGGTGTGTCTCTGCTGTCACTGGTGGACAGAGTAGACAGACCCAGGTCCTTGTTGATTAATCCCAGCAGTAGATTTTGGCAGGGTAGTGAGTGTTCCCAGCTGGGTTCAATAGCAAGGCTTCACGTGTTCTACTGAAGTTCAGCCTGATCACTGGCTGTGGGGTTGAAATCCAATTTGTTCAGCTGGAGACACACTGTGTGTCTCCCACTGGGTTGGACTCAGTTCCCTGCCCGTTTGAACTTGGCTCCTTTCCCTCCTTCCAACTTGAGTTTGGACTCTGCTCTGCCTTGCGCTGCCTTGCCCCAGCACCAAAAACTGCTAACAGTTTTTCTGAGTTCTGAGCTCAGCCCCTTTCCAAGATGGCAATCAGCCCATTGCCACCCTCTCCTGGGGGCCTTCTGAGATCAGATGACTCAGGTAACTCACCAGCTACTGCAGTCTTCAGTGTCCACCACTCTGCTCCATTTGTGTGTCTGTGGAGGTCTCTGGGGTCTCCAGTAGTCATCGTGTGTTCGCAGGCTCAAACTGCATCACTTGCACTGAGAGCTGGGGCCACGAGTTGGGGCCATGAGCCGGGCTGTGAGCCAGCATGCCTGCAGAGGCTGTGAGCGGGGGCTGTGACTATGACCCAGGCTGCAAGCTGCTGCTGTGAGCCAGGCTGTGACCCGAGGCTGTGAGCCTGGACCATGACCCAGGGCTGTGACCTGGGGGCTGCAAGCCATGCTGCCGGGTGGCTGTGAGCTGGGGCCACAAGCCGGAGCTCTGGGAGAAAGCACCGTCCATCTGTCACAATCTTCTGGGTTGGTCTCTCCTTTTGCTTTCCCCATGGGCTTCAACTCTTGCTTCAGATCCCTGCTGGGTCCTGAGAACACACTTCCCTCCTTCTCTTCCCTAAATTGCTATATTCCAGTGTCTGGACAACAAATCTTGGAGAGGCTCTCACTCTGCTTCTCTCTGCTCCACCATCTTCCTGGAAGTCTTAACATTGCTTTTTAAGTATTACTTGGAGCCTTGTATCATTATGAAATAGAACCTGAAGATTTCTTAAGTAAGACCAAAGAAGGAATTTATATCTCATAGTACTCAGTCTCATTCTCCAAATCGCTATTCGATATCCCTTCCTAATTTTATTCTTGGCTTGTCCTTTGGATCTTTAAAACCTTTCATCAAGTAGCTTCTCAAATTTCCCATTTCAGAGGATTCTTTACCTCTACTCATAGTTCTTTTGCAAAAAAAAAAAATTAGGTTTTTTTCTACCTTCTCAATCCTTGGCACATGCCCACCCACATGCCTGAAATCCAAGCATTGATCTGGTTTATTAAAGCATTCCCTGTAAAAATGTGCACCTTTACTTGCAAGGGATTTGTGTAACAACTATTAAGAAAAATGAGATTTTCTTCCCATTGTCACAGGAACATAATTGATCAGAGAACAATACCTGGCAAAGAGTATCATATGCTTTGAGTTTCCTAATTTTTAGATTATCTACTATCCTCTTGTCCAAGACTGGAGGTTGGGCTCTCTTGTCCAACCACATTTTCAGGATAGCATCAATTCTTTCTCTGCTTCCAAATGAATGTTTCCAAAGCATTCTGAGTTGATATTTACCCAGGGGCTGAAACTGGGATTTTCTTTTTTTAATTTCTCCATCGATGAGGAGTGGCTAATGATCTTTCCTCCTTCCTGTTATTTTGGGACTGCCCTCCTCTCCAGTCTCTCTTGTGGAGACCATGAGTGTGGATTTTCACTGTATCATAGTTCCTTTATGTCCACACTAAACCTCAGATTCTAAGATTTTAGAATTACTACAGTAATTTTCAGGTTTTAATATCTTACTCTTGGAAGTATTGAATCCCCCTGATCCCGGGCATGGTTCATAGCCCCGGGGGACTTCAAGGTGTTTACTCCAAAGTTGACTTATCAGTGGCAGTTCAGTGTTATTTTTTGCATGAGTGACGCTCATTAAGATTGTATGTTTTTGAAGTGAAAAATCAGGCTTCATATATATTTGAAGTGCACTAGAGTATAGCAAAGGTGTTTCTTAAATAAAGCTGGGACACTCAGGATGTACTTTTGCTGGTTTGTAGACCCATGTAGGGAAAGCTTTCCAGAGGCTATTGTGTTCTGCTGCTCACCATTTTTCTTTCCCCCAAAATGTTTCTTTTTCTGTCACTTTTCAAACCCAAGTGAGCTCTTTTCTCCTTCTGACTCATTTACCTGTAACGTTCTTTCATGACCTCATCTTTATTTTAACAGTAATTCTGCTCTTGCCCCCAAATTTTGCTTCTTTCTCCAGAACATACTGGTTTCTATGGCATGTCTTCCTTCTCCACATTTTTTCCTAGGTCAGACATTTTCCCAGGTAATTCTTCTTTCTTGTGTGCGATGCATGTCACATCCTGAGGAGCATCAACTGCTATGTCCACCCCTCCCCATCCCCTCAGTCCCCACAGGATTTTCCCGTAGCTACTGCTGCCACGTTTACTCCACATCTTCCTGCTCACTCTGCTTCATTTTCACCCCTGTCATTCAGGGGTAACAGTTCAATGATCTTTCCCCTTCTCTGTCCACTGAGTTCGTTTACAATTTACAATCCAAACAGTTTCTGGCTGTCAGCTTGCCTGACTGTGACCTCTAATATTTACTCTGCTGTCCCTTCCTCCAAATCTTCTCTGTCACCTTTCATTTCTGGAGATGTCAATATCCATCCACATTGTTTCTTTTTCTTTCTTTCTTTTACTTCCTCTTTTGTCCTTCTTAGCTTGCTCTCTTTCTCTTTCTCCTTTTTAATTTTAAATGATGATAGATTTGCCAAATGTTGCAGTGACAGCAAAGATAATCTGGAGTGATATTGTGTAGCCTTCCCCTGGTTTCCCCCACTGATCACATCGTACTTAATCATAGGCCTGCATCAAAACTAGGGAATCGATGTTGGTGCAATGCACATGTGTAATTCTATGCCATTTTAACACATATGTAGATGTGTCAAAATATAGAGCTACTTCTTTACCCCAAAGATCTTCCTCTTGAGATCTGCAGTGGCTTAGTTAAGTGTCCAAAGGCTCATATACTAAAGGCTTGATCCCCAGCCTGTGGTGCTACCAGGAGGTCATGGAACCTTTAGGAGGTGGGGCCTAGTGGAAGGAAGTGAGCTCACTGGGGGTGTGCACTCGAAAGGGCAGTTGGAACCTCAGCATTTCCTCTTTGTTTCCTCTCTGCCATGAGGTGAACAGCTTTGTTTTTCCACTTGCTCTCTGGCACAATGTTCTGTCTTCTTGCAGGTCCGAAAACAACAAAGCCAAGTGACCAACTGAAACCTCCAAAACTGTGAAACCCAGATAAATCTTTCTTTCATATAAGTTGATCACTTCAGGTATTCTGTCACAGCCACAGAAAACTAACAGAGCACCTTTTTATGCTCAGACGCCACCCATCATCCCTAATCCTGTGGCCACCACTAAGTATTCTTCAATCTGTAATTTTGTCATTTTGAAAACACTGAGTATTATTGTACAGTACACGGTCCGAGACAGGTTACTTTCATTCAACACACTTGGAGTCCATCCAAGTTATTGTGTGCATCAGTTGTTCTTTCCATTTCATTGCCGAGTGGTGTCCATGGTATGGATACTAAGGGCATTTTGGTTGTTGCTGGTTTCAGGCTTGCATGCAATCTTTCCTCTCCTTTTGTCTTTTCCATACAGATTGCCACTGTCTGTCAAGTCTTTTTAGGAAAAGAAAATGTTTTGGGAGAAGACTTTATTCATTGGTTCTTCTGCTTGTTCAAAACTTCAGTTCAATCTAGAGTGAGTGACAATGTGGCGAGGCTGTTTCCTTTTCAAACCAATTTGTTATTTTGGCTTCTGCACTTAGCCCTCTTGTTCCAATTCCTGCTTGTCAGTCAGTGCCCTGTTCACATTGAATGTATTATACTTCACCTCCACAAAAGTGTTCCAATATAAATCTTGATCACAAACAAAAAAAAAATCAGGCTTAGTTATTTTAAATTGCAGTGTTAATTTGAAATGACTATATTGTTGTAAGAACCTTTGTACTTGGTCAGGAAAGACTTCAAGTTATTTCTGGAAGAATATATTGACACTAGCAGCCTTTGTAACTCAGTGCTCAAGGGAAACGCGGACCTGCTTCAGCTGTTTGACTGCAAGTCTGGGTCACCAAGTCACTTTTGCTAAAGGAAAAAAAAAATCACAGGCTCATTTTCCAAACAAATTTAAGGGTCAGTATTTTGTTAGCCCTGAGCATGTTTGAGTAGAAGCGCCTGTGCACTGGCTGGTCTGGCTTTATCTTGGTCCTAGTAAATGAATGGACTTGTCTGACATTATTGGTGTGCAGTAATGAAGGCTGTGTGGGTTTCCCTTCTGCAAGTAACTTGGCTGAGTTTTATGTTTGAAGAGTTCATATATTTGCATAAAGCCCAAGTTGAGGCGATTATATGGCAAAGACATAAAAATGTAAATATTTAAATATTACAGGATATTTTACAGCCTTTCAGTGTGAAAGGGGGATTTAATATGTTAAATAGAAGTTTGGATAGGCATATCATGATTTTCTTTCTTTCTTAAAGTCTATAAGAAATAGAAAAATTTGATAGTTAAAGTAGTAATCAGAATCTTGTCTGTGTTACAAAAGTTCTAGGTCTTCTTTGCTTTCTTGGGGGCATTGGGTTTTGGTTAACATCTTTGCAAATTTGAGATTCCCACCTCTACCTCCTCTACCCCTATATCTGAATGCTCCTTAACATACGATAGGAGGTGACAGGAGTTGATGGTGCTGGTGTCTGCATATCAGGAGGAACTGAAAATGCTTTGTACAATTTAATGAGTCCCTGATTTTTCTCCAGGTAGGCAGAGGAAGGTGAGCTACTCATGGGGCCAGTGAATCTCTGCATGACAAGCACTGAGTCATAGAAGTGTCACCTGAAAGATGGGGAGAGAGCTTTCCACCCTGAGGCTGGCATTCTCAGACTGGTGATTTTTAGCATTTGTTTTCATAACATCTCAAACTCTCTTTAGGTACCTCATGAGTGCTGGGATTACAGGCATGTGCTCTCATACCTGGCTTAGGACACATTTAGAACAGGCCACTCTAGAGCTTTGTTGTATCTCAAGAAAGGCATATTGCATTTATGCAGCCTCTCTCCTTTCCCATCCTTCATCTTTGGATGGGCCAGATCCTAGAAGTAGGCCATTTAAAAAGAAGGGAAAGGGACATTCAGAGATTTCTTTTTCAAGGGAAGTTGCTGGTCAGAGTTCTCTGCCTTCTTTAGTAATACCATAAGCCTGGTGCCATCTCACATTCTAGTAATCAAAATCCTTTATTAATCAGCCTTCTGCACACCCACAGTGTGGGGACTGATCATGGAAAGGATGACTCGGGTGTGAGACATCCTGAAGTGTCTTTGAATGATTGAATTGCTTATAATGGCAACATTTGTGTTGGTGCTTCTCCCTTTTGGAATCTTTTGAATATTGGGCACCTCTGAGACTAGCCCAGGCGGCCATCTTGTGCCCAATAATGTACTCATCAGTGCATCTTATTTCACTGATCCTAGTTGCTATGCCTTCCAGGCAGTGAAACTTCTAACCTTTAACCATCCTGGCTGTTAGCATAGGAAGCATTTTGGAATGATGGTGGGGATCTGGGAGACAGAGTGCTCCAGCTGAGAAGCAAGGCAACATTTACTGTGTCTGGCCTGGCCTGTGGGTTGGACTAGGGCCTTTAATACACATAGTCTTTTTATGTTTTTTTTTTGTTTGTTTGTTTTTGTTTTTGTTTTGTTTTTTTTGTGGTGCCGGAGATCGAACTCAGGGCCTTGTGCTTGCAAGGCAAGCACTCTAATCACTGAGCTAAATCCCCAGCCAATACACATAGTCTTATTTATCACTGAGAAATGACACCTGAAAAATAACAGGTGCTTCACCAGGGTAGGTCTTAGGTAATGTGGTTTCAGAAGACACATTGGGTGCTTGCACTGTCAATTAATAGAAAAGCCGAAAATGGCCTAAGGGATAAGAATGCTTCCTGGCCTGGGAGAGGTTGATCATTAACCCCTAGATCAGCCTCTCCCAGGCCAGTTATCTCTCTCTTTGGATGTGCAGTGTCACCTTGACTGGGGTGGCCATCCTTTTGGGAACAGGATGATGGCCAGCACCATAGTGCTAGTGTTGCGTCATCTGTGTCCAAGCAGTGAGAGTGAGCAAGAGAGCTGGTTTCCACCACTTTAAGAAAAATAATACAGCATTTTCCAGAAACTCTTTACCCATTCCACTTCACAGACCAGAATTGGGTTATAAGACCAAGCTACAACTCTAACGAGAAAGATGAAATTATCTTTATAAGCTTAGACTATTAAGACTGTACCATGAGAGCTACAAATAGGTTCAGCTTAGGGCATGGAAGCAAGATATAGTCAAGTGGAAATGCTGGTAAGAAGGAGAAAACCCTGAGCTATATAGAAGTGAAATTAGGTTCTATGTTTGGTTCATAAGTAATAATATCTGAAAAGAGATGTAAGAGAAAAAAGATATAAACAAGTTCTACTTTGACAGGGGAAAGCAACGTTTACCTGGAATTTTGAGTCAGACTTCACTTCTATGCTCATACTTATTTGGTGACCTTAGACATTTTCATTAGATTCAAAACTATACCCATCATCTCTTTCTCCTGCCTTATCAAACATGCTCTTCTTACTGGGTTCTCTGGTCTGTCCAATGATACCGCATGCATAGACACCCAAACAACACATTGAAATCTTTTCAGCAATCTCTTGTGCCCTTTTATCTTAGTCCATTTTCTGTTGCTCTAACAATATAAAAACTGGGTACTTTATAAAGAAGAGAGATTTATTTTGCTCACAATTCTAGAAACTGGAAATCCAAGAATATGGTCCTAGTGTCTGCTAAGTATCTTGTGAGTGCCTTCCTGTTGGATTGTGATGTGGCAGAGGCCATCACATGATAAGACTAGAAAGCAGAAGAAGACAAACTCACTTGCTAACAACTCACTCCTACAATAACCAGTCTATTCCCGAGAGAACTAATCCAGTCTCTTGAGAAAGACATTGGTCCCTCTCAATGATCCTAACACTTCTCAATACTGTTTCACTGGGGACCAAGCTTCAGTATGAGCTTTGGTGGGGATGACGAACTACATCCAAATTATAACATCCTGTATTCCAAAGTGTCTCTGAAGTTCCTTCCCAGAAAGAGATGAAGCTTAGTTGGCAAAGTGAAAGTTGATTTCAACATATTTGGAATCACCTTGAAGCGTGTTTAAAACTGTCTACAACTACCTGGCATTTATGTAGATTTTATTTCATATGGGCCATCTGGCCACATCAAGAACATGTGTCACTCAATAAGCAAGTTTAGTCACTGTGGTTTTCTTCTGGGGCAAATATTTGTTTGTGAGAGAGACAGCTGAGCAAATGCCTGCTTGAATACTGAACAGGCCAAGGGTTTCACCTGTTAATTTAACAAGATAGCTTGGGGTACAGGTGGTGGTGAGGGTTGGTAGAGCTTCATGGGTTTTCTGCAGGTTAAGTTGGGTTCATCTGGGTTTTCTGCACATCTAGGAGCATAAATATGGAATTTGAAAACTTTGCCACCTGGCTTGAGTCAACATAATACATGTAATTTTTAAGCCTGTGCAAGTGCTATGCAAGCTCATCAGACAGGTTTGGCATGGGGACAAAAAAGAATGAAGTTGAAGTTTGGTCTCATCTCATGGCAAACCTTTCAGAGCTTTCAATGATAACAAACAGCTGCCTGCAGCACGTATGCCATAGGTTCACCACCACTGGCCTAGACCATAGACTGTCAGACATGGTGTTCTTTGGTTCGTTGTTGTACTTATTTCCTAGGGCTCCCATAATGAATTACCAAAAACTGTGTAGCTTCAACAATAGAAGTGAATTGTGTCAGAATTCTGGAGGCTGGAAGTCTGAAATCATGGTGTTGACAGGGCCATTCTCCCTTTAAAGGTTCTAATGGAAGATCTCTTCTGTCTTTTTCAGCTTCTAGTGACTCCAGGTATTCCTGCATTTATGACTATTTACTTCTGGTCTTTGTTCCTATCTTCACATGACCTTCTTTGAGTGTTGCCATGTCTTCTCTTTTTGGGCTCTTATATGGATGTTGGTCATGGATTTGGGGTCCATCTGAATAATGTAGGAAGGTCTTAACTCAAGCTCATTAACTCAGTTACATCTGCAAAGACTATTTTTCTAAATGAGATAACATTCACAGGTTCTAAGATGTGGACTTGTATTTGGTGGGTGCACCATTCAACCATGGTGCTTCTCAGATGATGGATTTTGAGATATTTGACAAGGATGAAACTAGCTTTAATAACTCCTTGGCCTCTGAATCCAAGGATTGAAAATACCACCAGAATTAATTTCTTGAAGAAGATGGTCTCAGGCATCAATGACAGGCTGTATCCCATAGAATCATCTTATTTCCTTATTGTTTTATTTACTTCAAGTTGAGCTGTCCATGTGTGAGAAAAAAGGGGTAACAGTAGTAGCCACTAAGTTCTTTGAATCGTATTTTCTGAATATTCTTTGAATTCATTGCACCCCTTCATTGCTACTCCTGCTGCCTTATGAAGTCTCAGGTCATTTCTTGCCTGGATTGTGTCATCTCCCCTGCTTTCTCCCCAGCTCCTTTTCTCTATATTAGATCTGGTGAACTTCATGAAATTCCAACCTTGTGTTTCTTGCCTAGTGCTAAGTAGCTTTCACTTGTTCCTTTCGGGCTGTCCTGCTCTACTTTGCCTTCTTTCCCACGAGCTCCTTTACCCTTTGGCTTCTGGCTGGGCTTGGGTAGTGGGAAGCAGTGATGACATGGGAACAACATGGGGGTCACTTGTGTCCTTAATTCCTTCTGTAAGTTCACCACAAACTGGCTGCATCCCATGACTGAACTGACAGCTCTCATGAAGTGACTCTCTCCTCCTGGTTTCAGTAACAGTTTCTCTTCTTACCTTTCCAAACCCAAGGGTGGCAGCAGGGCCCCTTATGATTTCACTATACTGCCCACAACTTTGAACATAATCCCTTTATAAACTTCTCGAATTACCAGTTTCAGCATGCCATATGTTTCTTGCCATGACTAATATATCTATGCTCAAAGTGTGTCATTGGCTCCATTTCACCCAGAGGACAAATGCAACTTCCCATCCTGAGGAATAAGATTCCAGCCTTGCTGCCATCCTCTTTACTTCCTGATGTATATACACTGCCATCCCCAATGCCCACAAACTTACGGTTTACTGATCACATTATGTCCTTTTTCTTCTTGGAGATTTTGCAAGTGATACTTTCTTTTTTGATTTATCTGTCTGGGAATTATCTTTTTAATCTTCAAACATTGCCCATTGCTTGTTATTTGTTGCTAACTTCTCCCTGCAGGGTTAGTTTCTTCCTTGCCTGTGTTCCTACATCACATTATACACAGGTCCATTAGAGTGCTTGCCATCACTTTAACTATTTGTATGTCTGTTTTCAAACTAATCTCTGAACCCCTCTACTGCATGGACTGTACAGGATTCTGTTTTTCTTTGATCTCTAAATGCCTGCTGTTGTTGTTCATGGTAGATCTAATAAATATTTTTGGGTAATTACATTTTATTTATGGATTATATTATTTCTAGCTCCATTCATACAAACAAGATTACTGCAGTAAAATACCACTTTCATCTAGCAACTGTGCGCATCATATTTTGTTTTGATGAGTATTGTTTGGTTTTTTCCTCAGGATAAATCTGAGAGATGGTAGATAGAGGTAAATTCCTCCCTGTCACCTAGATTGGTAGTGGCAGAACTATGCGAAGAATCTAGACCTTTTGATACTGATTTGCTCCTCTTTTATTGAGACCATTTTGCCTCCTGAGATGCCAAATTTAAAAAAACAACAACAAAACCCGGGGCAGCTTGAACTAATGAGCACCACCCCAAGGGCCACTTCGGATGGGAAGCTTAAAACTGCCATAGAGATAACTCCATGTGATTATAAACACATGTCAGGAAGGATGTTTGGAGAATGTGTGTTGTCAGAAAGGTCCTAACGAACAGAACTGGTCACATTACCGGAACCTAACTTCCTGTTGCACGAGAATTATGTCTGATGTAGACTCCAGGGACTGTCGGCAGAACATAACACTTGGATTGAAATTAGGATATGAACATCAAAAAGAAGTATTCCACGACCCTAGGGAAGGCCTGGCAACCAACGGAGGAAGGAATGAATTGTTGCTGTAATTCAAACCGTATCCCATGAGAAAGTAATTTATAGACGGCGGCACAAATGAAGATAAATTCAAGAGAATTTGGGGCAATTTCTGTTATGTCAGTAGGCGCTTTAAAGGTTCTTCCTTTGGTCTGCCTTTGGGAAGGAGCATTACATTGAAAGTACCGCTAATAATGCAGTTTACTGGTAAGAAACATTCCCAAAGATACCATCAGAGAGTCTCAGGAGGAGAAGGGATTTCAAAGATCATCTGATACTAGGCTTTGGACTTCTGGGTCTTTTCCAATAGGAAGGGGAAAAAAATGAATTCTGAATACTCCAGATAGTTGAGAGTCAGGGCAGACTAAGTTTCAGATGTGGCAGATAAGGAGCCCCTAGTAGGTCTCGAAAACATTGTTGGCGACAGGATCAGGAGGTGCTTGTGGGTCTGTGTTACAACCTCAGAGGTCATCATGAAATCCCCTTGGCTAACTGAAACACTCATCAGTTGTTTGGATCTCTTCATGTACTCCACTGTAGTCAATGAGGTCAATTAGCCAAAAAGGAAAGAAATAAAGAAAATGCGTTTCTATGCTCCAGCTTTATCTGTTAAACCTCCTACTTCGGTGTTCTCAAACTTAAAATTGTGAAAGAAATGTGAAAGGTGTCAGAATCAAAATGAAGTTGCTTGTGTCAATTATAACAAGAAAAAAAATAAATAATGCTGGGAGGTTATGATGAAAGGGTTCTTGCACATGACACATGATTACATGATAGTAACTGTTGCACGAGACTGCCAGAACCACAAACTTACAGGGAGGCCACCACAGCCTCGTACAAAAAGTTACTTCTACAAGGACTTCTGCCCACAAACTGTCTGTTCAACCTCGGGCCAATGCCACTTTTGTTATTAATCACTGTGACCAAGGATTATTATTTCAAAATATCTGATACAATCCTCTCCGTTTTTGTCTTTAAAAGTTTCTCCTTGCCGCAGTCTCGTTGGATATGCCCATGACTTACTACAGTGTGCGTGTTCTGTTGCAGTGCTCAGCTATTCCCAAATAAATATCAGTATTCTTTAGAGAATCTCTTTCTGATTGCTTTTTATTTAGGTTGATAAAATGTTCCTATCTTTTGGCCTGATGATTCCCTTGATGGGAATTTATCTTAAGGACATAATACGAATTATAGACAAAGATCTAGAAAGACACCTAACTGTCTAATAACAAAGGAAACATTGATTAAATCTGAGTATAGAATCCTCTGCTATTATTTAAGTCATGTGTTTAAAAAACATTTACTGACATGAAGATGCTTATGATATAAATCAGAAAAGCAAAAGACAAATCTGTACCTATATAAATATCTTTGTCCAGTTATTTGAAAATCCTTCTCTCTCTGCCTAGATACCTATCTCCATGAATAGAAAAATAGCAGAAGGAAAATCATCAAAATGTTAATTATGGATACCTATGGGTAGTGGAATTATAAATGTATTTTATTTTCTCCTTTGTACTTAATTCATTTTTCCAATTTTTTGAGTATAAATCAGAAAATACTTTTAGATGACATTGAAAATCCTTCATTCATTTCACTCTCATTTTTAAGATAAAATTGAGACTCTTTCGCTTGGGAAGTGAGGATCTTGATAACCCAGCCACCCCCTTTCCTGCCCGTCATTCCCCACTTGTTCCTCTTGCCCTGCCTTCTAGCTGTGCCGATTCTCATGTTCTCCTGGAGGTCCTGTCACTGTTCTTTTGGCCTAGGCCACTTCTCTCTCCTTTTCAGTAACTGTATTTGCATACCCCCAAGTGCAGCTCCATCTCCTGTCCTTTGGGAAACCTCTCTACTGGATGCTGCAGTAAGCACTGCACCTATTTCAGAATGATGCTGAGGTGCTCATTCTCCTACCACCAGGATGTCACCTGTTATGGGCTCTCAGATGAATCCCTACCTCAGAGTTGTCCTAGGCTCAAGGGAGCAGCCTTGCCAAAAGGCTGTATCTTCTCCCCCTTCTGGGACTGTCCAGATCTAACAAATGATCCCTGCAGGATTCTGAGGCCTGGCTCCCTTGTCTCAGCGAGGGACAACTCTAAAGGGCCATTCTGTGTCACAACTGGTTCCCTGCAGGACCACCTAGTCTCTGGCAGTGCATACTTCACTGGCTTACAATTGAGCACTCACCAGGAAACCTCTTGACTCAGCTCAGCATCAGTCTATTTCTTGGGGATCCCAACTGAGAAACCTCCTGTGGTCCCTGACTCCACCCCGAGTTAGAGTTTGTCCTCTGTTCATTCGTCTCCACTTTGGCTAGATCTCACATTGTGCTGCAAACAAAGTCTTCAGCTGCCTGGCATCTCCCTGAGGGTGGGGGGCAGTGCCTCCTTTCTTTTTGTGTCTGCAGCCCCTATCACATCTTCTGCCTCCCAGGATGCGATGAATCAGCAAGTGTTGGGGACTGGGGCAGAGAGAACAGAGAGTAGCTGCAAGGAGTGAAG
Organism: Hystrix cristata; assembly: GCA_004026905.1. Lineage (NCBI taxonomy): Eukaryota > Metazoa > Chordata > Mammalia > Rodentia > Hystricidae > Hystrix > Hystrix cristata. The sequence continues at coordinate 9,571 of PVJO010022451.1, read as the reverse complement.
TATGGAATTGAATGAAATGACACAGGGTGTAGAACATCTTTTCAGTTGAAGTTATATTTCCTCTTCTGTACCTTTCTCTGTACCTACGATAAACATAGCTCTGACTTAGAGGAGCTATGCAGGTCCTCTGGGTTTAAGTATTTTGGAAATTTCCAATGAAAATGGAAAGGGTTCTGATCATTCCTCTTGTCTTGTGTTTGTAAATACAACCCTCCATTTCTCTCTTTTTTTCTTAATGCTTCTTTCTTTTCTTCTTCTCTTTTCCCACTGTCTTTTTTTTTTTTTTTTCAACTAGGTCTAAAACCAATTTGTTGCCCAGGTATGGAAATGCGAAGAAGTCATAGCCACAGGCAGAGCCAGCAGTTAGTCTTACTCTTCGTCTTCAAGAAGTGGTAGAGGAAAGATCAGGTCTCTTTTCAACTCCTGCCATTCTCTGATGAGCAACTCTTGGAGTTGGGTGTTCAGGTGTCTTGTTCTTAAGAAATGATTACTCGGGATCTTCCCAGAAGAATTAAAATTGTCATACCACAAGGACGTATGCACCACCATGTTCATAGCAACACAATTTGTAATAGCTAAGTCTTGGAAACAACCTAAATGCCCAACAACCAACGAATGGCTGAAGAAAATGTGGTTTTTCTACACGATGGAGTACTACACTGCCATAAAAAAGGATAAACTAGAGTCATTCATATATAAATGGATGTTTCTTGAGAACATACTCTTAAGTGAAATAAATTGGACACTCATGAGCACACATCGAATTGTTTCTCTGATATGAGAAACCATAACTGTAAATAAGAACAAAAAGGTGTAATAGATATTATATAAAAGGAGGATGGTGTGCAGAGGAGAGGAGTAATAGAAAGAAAGAAGGGGAAAAGCAGAAAGGCAATAGGGGAAAGAGAGGGGAAAGGGAAAATATGGAAAATGATGAATAAACCTGCTGTAAATAGGGAGGGAGGGAGCAGAGGGGACGGGCGGGGGAGAGGGGGGAGAACCAAGATATATCATGTATAGGTACAGAATAAATGTAATGAATGTGACCATTGTACGTAGAATGTACCAATACATGTTCTTGGTTTAAAATTTAAAAAAAAGAAAAGAAATGATTCAGGTAGTTCTTCCTTGTGGGCAGAAGAGAACCTGTCCCAGGTTCCAGGGTTATCAGTGTAATTTATCAGACTTCCTGTTAAGCGCCTGGCTATGTGCTTGACCATGCTGAGTCAATAGTACCCAGCCCTTTAGCTACACTTAGGGGAATCTATCTGCTCCTCCCATCTGCTTCACTTTGGCAGGATCCACTCTCAGATTAATTCTCTACTTTTCAAGAAAAACATTGCTATTTTTTCTTGCTATGGAATCATCTCAGTGCTTCTGAGACATGGACCTGAGCTATTCAGAGACCCTTTGCTGTTTCTTCTCCCATATTATATACATGGTAGGACAGGTGCTGTGATTTCCACTAACTGAGGACAAAGCACCCAGAGGACAAGCGACAGGAGTAATTACAGAGCTGCTTAACACCAGCACTGAGAGAAGTATTCAGTATTCTGAATGCGTGGGTCTTTGGCTGCAGTACTAGTCCATGTGGAGGGTGACCTCTCTCGGGAGATTTTCTCCTTGAGCACATTCATTCCCCTCAGACTTAAAAGTTACCATGAATCCCAGAACTACCAAGCATGACCACAGCATTGGTAGCTGTGTGTGTGTGTGCATGTCTGGGTATGTGTGTCTGTCCCCTCGGCCCCGCGGCATCTTAGCCCTGCCCTCTGTAGGAGTTAGGTGTAAGCATTTACTCCTCATTCTTGTTTCTGCTGGGCATGTGTTTGCATCTTGGGTAAATCTCCTGGGCTCTCACCATCTTCTCCTTTACTTTATTGCAGAAAAAGGAAGTTTACTCAGTTGAGGAAAAGCAACTGGACATGTACACCTCCTCTTTTTCTCTCTCTCTGTTGGGGAATAGCTTGGAGAAAGTAAGCATTCCCTGCTCCTCAAGGCTTAAATTTCAAGGGGCAGATCCCCATGTGGCAAAAACTTCTGTCTGCTGGCACTACCTTGCACTGCCCAAGTGACTTCAGTGGCATCAAATTAATAAGCATAAAGTCCTGAAGTCATACTTTACAACCAAGACTTTGTTCCTTCAAATAACGGTGATATTCTCCCTTTACCTGTCTAACACCTGTGGCTCTTAATTGGTTCAGAGCTTGGGCAGGCAAGAGTGGTCTTGTTTATTGGGTGCCTTAAAACCTTAATCAGCCAGGCCTTCTCTGGCTAGCCTTCAGCAGTCACTTGGCATTGATAAAGATCTACTTTTGGTTAGTAGCCAAGAATTCGAGGGGGAGAGGTTGAAATGGGAATGGTGGTGAGTTTTTTTTTGTTTGTTTGTTTTTTTTTTGTGGTGCCGGGGATCGAACTCAGGCCCTTGTGCTTGCAAGGCAAGCACTCTAATCACTGAGCTAAATCCCCAGCCCTTCAGTTTTGTTTGTTTTTTTTGTTGGGAATGGTGGTGAGTTTAACTAAGATGCTAACTGGGCAAGGGTGTCCTCTGTATGGTTTACTAACTATTGGAATGTCCTGACTCACTTTGGACTTACAAAAGTAAAGGAGAGGCCTTCCCAATAATGCTCCCTCTTTTCAGGTGACAGTCAAAATAGTCATGGAGTAAACAATTTTCTCACCAAGGTTCCTTCCTGTTCCCACAAACTTACAAGTCTGAGTAACTGTGTGAGATCCTGATAGTGACTACAGTAGTCCTCTTCTGTGCACTGAAATCCAGTTCATATATGGCCTTCCCAGCCTAGCGTAATCCATCTGGTCCAAACTTCTACGCTCATTGTCTAGAACTTGCACTGTAGAATTATTATTCCAGATTGGTTTTATGATTTGCTTAGATGTGGTGGTGGTTTTTCTTGCTTTGTCTGCATTTTATTTCAAATTCCAAGAACTCTGTCTTATACCTCTTTGTATTTTCCCCTGCCTTTGAAGAGTCACACAGAATGTGCTTAGTTTCATAGTACAGAAATAAATGAAGACCAACCAAGAAAGAAAAAGCAAAATCTTTTTATTTAGAGTTTGCTGTAGTAAGGGACTTAGCTATATCACTTGTGTCTTGGCAGCGACTCAAAGGCAGGCAGAAGAGTGGGGAAAAAAGGAAGCTTCAGGTGGTGCTGATTGGAGGGCGATGGCACGGGGATGCTGGAGATGCTTAAGTAGGTGTGTGGCAACCATTGTGATTGGTTAGGATATGTATTTCACCTTTCCTACTTGGCCCTAGATTGAAAACAAGGACAAAGATTAGGGAAGCTGACAGTTGTTAATCAAGTGCTGGCTCTTTTGGGCCAGTTGTTACAAGGGTTATGATTTGGCTTCCTGGATTGTTGATAAAGACAGTGGTCTGAATTTATGATGGCAGGTTAGCTTTCTGGGCTGGTTGCTGTCTATAATGGGTTGGTTGCCTGGGCTGTAGATTGTAGGTCATAGTTTTTATTTTATTTGTAGCTTGGCCATTATTTATTTGTATATTCAGTCTGTCAGGAGATATCAGTAAACATTGGTTGAATTAATGGAATGTTCTGGCTATGGTTGGAAGCCTGCCTTTTGAATTCATGTTCTTTCTCTTTCTTCTTGCTACTTGCAAGCTGCTTATTTAACAAATATTTCCCATTTCATTTTTGTAACAGGATCCTAGAAATAGACAAACCCACTGTCTTCTTTCCCTTTCTTAATCATTATCTTGGCGTCTAAAAACACTGGTGAAATTGGGGTCATGGTTACCAGTATTTCTGTTTAAAATTGCTTAGTTCAAGTCCCTTATTTTATAGAGGAAGAGATAGAGACCTAAAGACTTGCCCAACATCATGCTGCTCAGTAGTAAGCTAAGTCCACGGAGAAAGTCACCATAGAAAAGAGGTAGATGGTCAGGCTCCAGCTCTGACTTTTGGGATCTTTATGCAGCATGTCGAAGACCAGTGAGAATCTTGTGTAGTTCTTAAAATTTGGAAAAAAAATGAAGTTCCTAAGAGTGGAAGACTTCGAAGAACACTTTTAGAAGACATGGGATAGGACAGTGTGTGATGTATGATGTACTATATTCATTTCCATGGCTGCCTTTACAAAGCACCACACTTTGGGAAAAAGGGTACATTTAAAATGATACGTAGTTTTTTTTCTTCTGGCGGCTTGAGGTCTGAAATGAGTGTGTCAGCAGGATCATGCTCCCTCTGAAACGTGTAGGAGAGAGTCCTGCTTTGCTCTTTTAGCTTTTGGTGTTTTCTGGCAATCCTCGGGTTGTAAATGCATCATCCTAATCTCTGCCTTTGTTGTCACATGATGTTCTTTCTGTGTATCCCTGTCTGTCTGAAACTTCCAGTCGTATTTGATTATGACTCCAGTATGACCTCATATTAACTGATTACGTTTGCAATGTCCCTGTTTCTAAATAAGGTCACATTCTGGGGCATTAGAGGGTAAGACTTCAACCTATCTTTTTGGGAACACAGTTCAATCACAACACAAGCCATTATGCAGAACTACATCTTCTATGTGGACCTCTGTCGTCTTGAGCTCCTGGCCTTCTTGTCACTTCCCAGTCACTGCCAGCCCATGGCTCATGACTCAACATGCTTCTCCAAAACTGGTGACTCGCACTGCTGCAAACAGGCCATGTGGAGGGCTGATTAGTAAGAGACTGTCATCTAAAATAAAGCCACCAGGTTCCTTTGTAAATGTGCGTCAGAGGATATTTAGAATCGTCATACCATCCCACTGCTGCACGTTGGTGGAACTATTAAGTAAATTACACATTCTTGTCTTTTTTGGGAACCTCTTATTCACAGTTGTCCCTGAGCCAGATTTGTCTGAGGGAGGGTACTCACCCACCTTCATCTCAGCGTTAAACCTTGCCTATTTCTGAAGTTCACACTTTCCTGAAGTCCTCCGTGTTCACCCTGTCACCACTGTTAGTCATCTCCTACCACTTTTTTCTCTTTCTTACACTTATAGGAAGTAGTATTTTTGCTCAGGTAAAAGTGTTATGGGAAGAATGTTCTGCTTGTTTGATCGTTCATTCCTTTGCCTTTTGCCAGTTCTAAATGTTAGGGAGAAAAGATCTTTTCGTCAAGGACTTTAATGAATAGGCAAATGTGGTCAATTTATAAAGCACTTTCAACAGAGCAGCAGCAGTCTTGTTTATCAGTCTCTCTTCTGGAGAATAGCATCATGGTTCTTACACCCATCAAAATGTGGAAGACTGATTCCTCTGATGGGAGACTGCTTTCTGACGAGGAGATAATCCACTCTGCTTCCTTCCTGATGCACATGGGTGAGTCATGGCAAGATGCACATCATCTTCGCATTCCCCTCACTCTGTTTCTAGATCTAGACCATGGACAGATTCATGAATGTGTTTGAGTTGAGATAGATCTGAGTTTATTCTGTTGAGTAATAAGCCCACAGAAGGGGTTATGGACTGAATTATGTTCCTCCAAAATTTATACGATGATATCCTAAGCCCAGTACCTGGGACTGTGACTGTGGTGGCAGGGCCTTAATAGGTAATTAATGTTAAATGTGGTCACATGGGTTGGCCTTACTCCAGCCTGATTGGTGTTTTTAGAAGAAGAAATTAGGACATGGACATCCGCAGAAAGAAGATTAAGTGAAGACACAAGGAGAAGATGGCCATCTCTACACCAAGGAAAGAGATTCTCAGACAACACCTTGCTCTTTGACTTCTGGCCTTCAGACTTGAAATAAACTTCTGACATTAAGCCACTTACCTTGTGGCTTTGCTACAGCAGCCTAACACAGGAATACGGAGGAAGACAGCTTCAGATATGTGAAGTGAGCCTTTAAAAAACATCATCTCTGCCAAGGGGGCCCAAGGGCCAGGTTCCTAAGCTCCTCAGTCCTGGTCCAGTCCTTACTCTTATGATGTGACTTTGCATTTGTTATGAAAAAGATCATTCTAGTTTACTTCATTTATGAGTACAGTTTAATTGGCTTCTCAACAGTGGTGTCAGTTCTTTTGCCATTTTCTGCAACACCAAAGAAGAATTTTCTAAGCTAGTATTTTTTTTAAACTGCAAAGATGACAAATGTTATCAACGAAATCCAACCCGAGTATATTTTCATCCCTTTTCCTCCTGTCATGATAAGCCAGAAGTATTTGTTGCCAGAAATGGAAAACAGCTTGCTCATCAGCCAGATGATCACAGCATTCAAAGTTCCACTCGTTTGCCATGTGTGAAAAGTTAAGAATTGAAAACAGACAGGCTTACTCGGCTTAAACAGTGAGCTCTGTGAGGCAAGAGGAGGAGATATTTGTGTGCTAGGAGGAGAGCTGTGGAGATGGCGTTGATGGCAGAGTGAACAAGGTCTTTTCACATTGCTCTGAGGTGGGACTTCTGGGTCTATTTGATAGTGGATATCACAGTTCATCAAATGCATGAAAGATGCACCTAGAGTTACCTGCCGCTGGAAGCTCCCTTTGTGTTCTGGAACAGATTCCAGTGTTCCACACAAACGTGGCTCTTGGATTTCTCTGATACCTGCTGCAAAATTCTTTAGTATTTCAGTTACTCTTACTGCTTGTCTTGAGTGGGTATCTCTATGAGTTCTTAGTAGAAGGTGGAAGTGTATACGGGCCTAGAAACTATGACTGCTCATGATATCTTGAATTATTCCCCTATTTCCCACTCTTGCGAGGAAATATTGTTTGTTGAGCTCTTGTGCAATTGTGTTATTACTTAGTGGTTATTATAATGCTTTGTGTTTGCAGAGTGATTTCTAATCATTTTTGTCAGATCCTCTTTGAAACTGGAGAAAGGATTTTTTGACAATAGAGCATTTTAAGAAGTAGAAATGCAGATTTACAGAGGTCAAATGATTAACTCAAGATTCTCCTCCCCCCAAAAAACAAAACAAAACAGAAGAAAAGTCAGAGTTTGCATTCTGGGTTCTGATTACTAGGTTTCTGGAAGCTCACAGAATCACATTCTGTTTTATTCATATTGTCAGAAATCATTTGCAGTTCAACACTTAGATTTACTCCTGTATCTGACTCTCAAAGTCTTGTATGTTAACTTGACCTCAAAGATTTATCTACCTAAGACAGGCAAAACTCCACTCCATCTGATTCTCCTTTGTTACAGCAAGCTCAAAATAGGTCAAAATAAGCAAATTTTCATGGAGTCCACTTCCTATCTGTAAACCCAGGACTGCCAATTAGTCTAAAGGGTGGGTGTTTTATAGCCAGGGAATTCTAGCTGGATGGAGACCAGTGATTGAGAAGGAGGGAGGAGAAGGAGAATGACAAACTTCTAGGTACACCTTCTCCTCCTCATTTGAGTAGCTCCATCTTCCCCACCCACGGGTACCCTGTCTCCACGTCCCAGGTTTTCAGTTGACAGAGTGCTCAGCAGTAGGCTACAACTCTTCTTCAGATGAAAGGACAGATCAGAAGGTACCTATTACACGTCTGTGAGCAGAGAAACAAAGGCCCGGCTGCTGACACCCTCCCACTAACTTGGGTTTTAATGGTAGGTTTAATTTTCTCGTGCTAGCTTAAAGAAAGAAGCAGGGAGAGCCAGGGTATGAGTAGTGGTGACGGAGGGGGTGGGGGACGACAGCTGTTGTATTCATGGTTAATCAGGTGTGTCTCTCTTTGTGTCGCATCTGTCTGCTACTGTTGCCAGGCCACATGTGAAAGGGAATAGAGGGGAAGGGCCATTCATGTTCAGAGCCGCTAGCACTGACCTCTGCTTCGTTCTCCTAGGGGTAGGAGAACTTGTCTATTTAACTTTCCCTATTATAGGAAGCTGTAATTCTACTCTATTAGCCCACCCTAACCATTTTGGCCCGACAAATGCAAGCTGCATCCAGAATGTTATAAATCTGGTGGAGAAGGAGGCCTCCTCCCTCCCTCCCTTGTGTTTCCTGTGGCATCCTATTTGATTTGTCAAATGAGAGAAACCAGAAACAGAGAGACAAATGAGAACTCACAGGGCATCCTGGTTTGCCCTATGTCTCAAAAGGACCCGACACTGTACATAGATTTCCCTGCTGAGTGGGCCTGTGAGGCTTCCCTGGGCCGTGCCTGGAACCCCCTTTCACCTCCAAACCTGTTTTTCTCATGAGTCCCGTACAGGCATGGTGTTTGTATCAGACTTTCATCATCTCTCCGGCACCACGTCCCTCCCCTGCATCCTTCCATCCCTTCCTCCCTCTGTGTCCAGAGAGACCTCGGTGAAGGAGAGGAAGGAAGAGAAGACAGTTTCTGGCCCCTCCTGAAGCTGTGCCTGTGCTTTGGTTACTGCTGCCCAGGCCTGCCAGACGTGACTCTTCTCAGCACCCCCAGAAACAGCTGAAGTGGAAACTGTTCCTGCTCCCTACTCCTCGGGGCACCAGACTGCATTAAATCTCAGTGTTCCGGTTCCAGCGTCTTCTCCAGCTGGAAGTGCAAACTGCCCTCTCCTGCATGGTGCTTCCAGGGCTCCATTCCATCTCTTTGGGGATGCTTTGCTTTCGTGTCTTCTACTTTGGGCCCAGCACTTGTGTTTCTTGGAGTAAATGGTAGTTGTCAGGATCTTCAAGACTGAGGAGCCCTGACTCCAACTTTGGCTGTCCTGGAGCTTGGGCCATTCTCAGGGATTCAATACGCTCACAAGAGCACATCATTTGCAAGCTTCAGAACTGGCACTAACTTTCACTCCATCTTGAGCAGCTGGAGTTGGGCTCTTGGGGTGTGGTGTGTGCCTGTGTGTGCGCGTATATGTATGTACGATTTTCAGTCAGAATGGTTACTTTCCCAGGGCACAGGTTGTCGCCAGCTCTAGCTGAGTTTCCTGTCCCTGGACCCAGGCTGCACTGCTGACCTGCAGCTTTGGAGTCAGGAAGTCTTTGTTTCCCTGACGCCAAAGGACACTGGAAAACTATCCCACTGCCTGTGCATTGCTGTCCTCTCTCTGATACACACTGCAGCCCTAAATTTCAATGATGTTAACAGGCAAAGACTAAGCATTCTGCTAGCTTCTGTGAGGCCTTTGAGAATTTGTCATCTTGGGAGAGGCTAAGAGCTGTCTAAATCAAACAAGCAATAACAAAATAGGGCTGAGTGTGGCATCCAACTTACATATAGAAAATCCTACGCATACAATTCAGCAAATTACTTCTAAGTGAATATATTTATGAAGCTATCACCCAGATTAAGAAACAGAATATTACAGCAGATGGAAGCTTTTTAATTTTCTGTTTACATGGGTATCCTGCTACATCTAAAGCTGTTCTACAGCATGAATGGGACTGGGATTCAGGTCTTAACTGTGTAGCTCTGGAGGTTTAGCAGTAGAAAGGTTCTTATTGGCTGGCAAGGATTTGCCCTTGGCAGGACTTGAGTGTGGCATGGGTTAGTCTTTGACAAAGTTCTCCTACCAGTTTAGAGGCCCCTGGTGGGCTGGATGCATGGTGCTCTTGGCTCTCGGAGAAGACATTGAAATTCTAGCATCTATTCCCTTTTAAGAATTGTGATAAAGTGCACATAAAATAAAATTCACCTTCTTAGCCATCTTTA
>PVJO010022450.1:0-20939 GCA_004026905.1 Hystrix cristata | reverse complement strand
GGAGCCACATGAGTGGCGGTACCACTTGGTACTCTTGCTCGACACAGCCGCCTGGCCAGCCTGGAGTTCCCAACCCACCCAGCAGGGCTCTCAGCCCTTGTCACAGAGTGCCATGCTGAGGCCTCCCCAGAGTGACGGACAGCACCCCACAACCAGCACAACCCCAGCTGTGTTTTTCCAGTACGCTTGGCTTCCCAGGGTCGCCTTATCCTGGCACAGTTGAAATTTGTACTGTGCCTCCCAGACTGGATGGCTCCTGTCTCTGGTGCTCTCTGGTCCATCTCAGCCTCCACTCTACTAGGGGAAATTTAAGATCTGCTAGCTAATCTGTAGCATGTCATGTAATCTTGTCACATTGGCCATGAAATCCTGTCACTTTGGCAAGAAATACATTTCATATCACAACTAGCTGGCACATCTGCACACACACACACACGCCCATACATAACAAGTATCATAAATAACAGTATGCACACTGTACTCTTTTTTTTTTTTTTTTTTGGTGCTGGGGTTCGAACTTGGGCCCTTGTGCTTGCAAGGCAAGCACTGTAACCACTGAGCTAAATCCCCAACCCCACATTGTACCCTTTTATCTATCTTCTCTCCCTTCTTCCTTCCTTACCTCTCTCATTTTTTGCTTTTTTTTTTTTTAAGTGGAGGTCATTCGACCAAATTGCTTTCATGGATCTACCTATTAAGCAACAATCCTTGGGTTGAAGATTATGAATATAACTTCTTTGAGCCGTAGTTTCATAGTCTATCTGCTTGTAAAATGACTGCTTGGCCAGTCATGGTTGTCATTTGTATTGAATATTGTGTGTTATGGCTTGTGTCTAGATGTCCCCTGAAAGCCTCATGTCGTCATAGGTGGGGCTTTTCAGAGGTGGCTGGATCTAGAGTGTGTGATGTTGGGATAAAGGGTGAGTGATCACTAAATCAGTCCATTGACTGATTTGGCTTAGTTCTGGGTGTGGATAATGGGAAGGCCCCCCCCTGGGTGTGGGTGCTAACTGCCCTAAGGCCGTACAGCCTGGATAGAATATAAATGAGAGAAAGAGTGCTGCTGTTGCTGCTTATCACTTGCTGCTTGCTGCCTTGCTGCTTTCTGTTTGCTGTACCATGGACTGTTTCTCCTCTGTGGTGCCTGTCTGCCATGGCACCCTGCCTTGGAGCCAGCCAACTATGGACAAACCTCTACAAACTGTGTGCTACAATAAAACTTCCCTCGTTTAACTTTGGGTGTCAGATATTTTGTCTCAGCAATGAGAAAAGGAACTAAGACAATTGCGCATGCTAAAATCTTTTTTTACAAATAAAACCCACCATCACAAACACACACATATACAAGCACACACATGTGTCATGTGCATACGCTCATGATTAACTTAAATTTTTTTTTTTTTTTTTGTGCTGGGGATCGAACTCAGGGCCCTGCGCTTGCAAGGTGAGCACTCTCACCACTGAGCTAAATCCCCAGCCCTAATTATTTATTTTTGATACAGGGTCTCACTATGTAGTTCAGGCTGACCTTAAACTCACTATGTAGCCCGAGCTGCCCTGGAACTCCCAGTGATCCTCCTGCCTCAACCTCCCGAATGCCAGGATTACAGGTGTGCACCACCACACCTAGCTTCATGATTTTAAAAGGGAGGTTGGAAAGGCAGGCCAGGAGGAAAGGCTTCAGCTCCTGCAGTGCTCTGCAGTGGACCTGTGCACCTTGGAGAGGGGATGGTGAGCAGTCGGTCTGGCTAGAGCAGAAGAATGTGTCTGAGGAGGACAGAAGACTAGGAGGGCAGGTCTGAGGCCCAAGAGCCAGTCTGGGTGTTGGGGTAAAAAAAAGGGGGTGACTAGGAAACACAGCAGAGCCTTCAGCAACAGTGACACTGGCACTGAGGGAGCTTTATCCATTCTCACTTCCAAGAGACATTTCTTAATGGCCTACTACGTGCCAGGTTTCTGCAGTGACGAGGCAGACCAGCCTAGTGACAGTCTCCGGTGAGGACCGACGGCGGAGCCTCAGATAGCCCAGCAGTCTGTTATTCTGTGAGCTTCCGTGACAGTGAAGGCACCGAACCCAGGTGCCAGGAGAGTGATGAGAAACACAACGAAACACGGCACCCGCGGCACTGTGGCTGACACCCTGCCAAGGAGGTGGGCATTAAACACATAAACCAGTGCTCGGTGATAATGGTAACTTATAATACAGTTAGAAAAATCTATTAAGTGCTGCAAAGAAAAAGAACAGAGTGCTAAGAGAGCAAATAACAACAGGAACTCAATCTTCATAAACTAATAACTGCATCCATAACACTCCCAGATTAATTTATAGTTTACTGAGCGTCTCACTTTCTGTCTCAGGAGGGCCTCATCTCAGTTTGTGGAGAAAGCCAGCCGGGGGCTCTTAGCCTATTTTATTTATGAGGAAAGTAAATAAATAAGGTCTGAGTCTATCCGGGAAGAAGAGAATCCCGGCTCATTCCAGCTCGGGACCAGCGCTCAGCACTAAGGGGTGAGAGATGACCCGTCCCCCGCGGGGCAGGGGGCAGCCAGCCTGCTACTTCCAGAGAAACTCAAACAGCACAAAGCCCGTCTTCCCGCTTTCAGCCCTCAGAGCCTCCAGGTGAGGCTAGCGTGAGGAACTGCAGTTGGCAACATGGTGGTTAGAGGCTCGGCCTTGGGTGGCCCAGAGTAGGGCAAGCAGGACAGAGTGGCCTGGAAGGCAAAGGCACGAAAGGACCGAAGCAAGATTGTGATGTGGCCGCATCAAAGGCAGCCGCACCGGCCCTGCAGTGAAAGTGAACCGGGGCCAAGGCGGAGGTGACAGGCCAGCGAAACTCCCTACCGCATTCACCTCCGAGATCGGGGACATGGTGAGGCGGCCCACCTGCCGATATCAGCACCGTGATCACAGAGCTCATCAGAGAGAGGTTTCCAAATGACTCTGCTGCCCCAGGAAGGAAGCGTTACAGGTCGCAAGTGGGGGCCGCTGGGTGTGGGCCAGGCACCCGAAAGTGGGTAAGTGATGACTCAGCATCAGGGGACAGGGCTGCTGACATGGTGGGACCAGCTCTGGAGTGGCCACCTGGCCTTCCTCACCGGAGGAGGCTGGTGCTGGGAAGTCCCATCAGCAATTCCTGTTAGCAACAGAAGTGCCTGACTCTGTAGCTTGCTGCTTTAGGTCCTGTGTAATCTGGCCCAAATTCACCATTCCTGTTTTTCAAGTATTAGATATTTATAGAACGTCTGCTGCCAACTTGAGTCCTGCCAGTCCCCTCTGGTGACACGGACTATGACTATCTTCCCTCTCCTGAACCTCCACACCTCCGCTGAGGTCGCGGCTGGAATCCGGATAGCTCCTCCCCGCATCCCTGTGTGCCCTGAACCTAAATATCCCAAGCCACACCTCAGTGCCCCTCCCTCCACAGAGCCTCACCTGCCTGGACTTGAAGGCGCACTTTACCTATATTTCTTACTTTCCAACCTTGTGTTTTAGTTGTTCATGATCTATACACTCTCACTAGACTCTAAGAGCCTTTGCTGACAGTCATTCAGGATTTATCCTTTCCTTCCTTTCTCCAAAGCTTCGTACTTTGTAGGTGCTCAAAGATTATATTTGACTGACTGAATGAACAAATGGGTGGGTGGGGAAGGTACAATAGTGGGGCCAAAAGAGGAGAGGTGGGAGGTGGGGAGAAAGACCTGCGAAGAGGTCTCCTCGTGGTTTTCTGTGGCCAGGGCCTGGTGTGCTCATGATGGGGCTGCTGCCAGGTCAGGAGAAAGGGCACAAGCTTTGGATCTCAGCTTTGGTACTCAGTGGTTTGATGACTGACATTCAGCAGGCTGTGTTCTTCCTATGTGTGCATGGTGTAGCCCTACCCGGAAAGGCTGCTGTGAGGATTGCCATGGCATCAACGCATGAAAACTCCCAGCACATAGCAGACGCTCAATAAGCTGTGCTGATGAATTATCCAGCGGAGAGTCATTTTGTCATTTTTACCAAGCCTCCCCTCTCTGCCTCTCCCTCTCAGCACTGGAGACCAAACCCAGGGCCTTCACAGCGATCTATATCCCTAGTCCTTTTGTATTTTTGTTTTTATTTTTTGAGACAAGATCTCTGTGTAGTTCAGGCTGGTCTTGAACTCACAGCAATCCTTCTGCTTCAGCCTGCTGAGTACTGGGACTACAGGTGTACACCACCATGCCTGGCTCTTTGTATTTTTAAGGTTGAGATAGGATCTGGATAGTGGTTCAGGGTGGGCTTAAACTTCGGAACCCCCTGCTTCAACCTCTCAAACTACTATGATTACAGGTGTATGCCACGATGCCTGGCTTCTAAGTCTCTTGTCTTAAATGCAGTGGTGTGGACAGAGATGTTGCCCTTCTTTATCCTCTAGGTATCTGTGTACTTTATTCTTTCCTCCCGCACAGTGCCAGGCACATAGGGCAGGCAGCAGTCAGCCAGCCCTATGTGGTGAATGGATAGATGACGTGCATAGGAACCAAATCGGCAGCCTCTGGAGTTTAAAATCCTACCTCCTGAGGCTGGGGCTGTAGCTCAGCAGTAAAGCTGTAGCCTGGCATGTTTGAGGACCTGGATTTGATCCCCAGTTCCATAAATAAATAAATAGCACGGCATAAAATCCCTCTTGCAGTTAACCGAGGTGCTCCTGAGGTGAACATGAGCTGTCCCTGTTGTGTACCCCAGGACAAGAAGAATTTGTGTCCTCCAGGGTGGTGATCCAGTCTCAAGTCCCTCCAGGAACCTCAAGCTGTGGCTGAGACAGAGCAGCTAGAGAGAAGCTCAGAGACCTCAGGGCTTGCTGGCAGGCTCTGAGACCACCCAGGGCTTTGTTGCCCCTCCCAGGCATGGGGCAGGGAGGAGAGAGAGAAAACACACTAAACAGCAGGAAGCAGCCAAGAAGGAACAGGGGCCCACCTCAGGACCATGGAACTCACCATCCTGGAGACAGGTTTTGAGTGGCTGGGGACTCTGGGATAGGGAAGAAGGGGCCCTACACTCGCTGCCCCAGTTTCTCCTCTGGGGTAGGCAGAGCTTGGAAGGCACCGCAGAGAGGCCCTCCAGATGCACTTGAGTGAGGCCATTGAGAGAAAACTGTTTTTTTTCTTTTTTTTTTCTTCCCAGCAGCCAGACACTGAGCTGGAAGAATATCCAGTTTCTCTCCAATCTTTTCTACTTCAGGCAAACTAAACCTGTGAGTAACTTGCTTGCAGAAGGCCAATCAGCTCTTAACTCCCTGCACTGGTATCCCCGATGGGGAGCTGCTTACAGCCCTGCCAGACGGACAGATGCAGAGAGAAAGGGAGCTGTGTTCTCTTCACCCTATCCGTACCCAGAGCAGGCTAAGGGCCCTGGGGTGTGTCCCCCAGATCCATACCCTCAAGAGCTGGGGGAATGTTCCAGGTCTCTCACCAATTCCCACATTTGTGTTGAAGTGAAAGCAAATTGAACATGGGGAGGGAAAAAAAAAAAAAGAATTTTGCTGCTTTGGGAAACTTTAGTTACAAACTGCACTTTGTTTCAGGATTTTCAAATGGTTTTGTCTAGGCTTATTATTAAAAAAATCTAATTATGCAATGTAGTAACATTATTTTTGTAAATGATTTAAACATTACAGCAAAAGCTCTTTGATCAGTACCCACAATCATGCTCCCCGCAGGCTTGGTTAGCGAGTCTCCTTCCCAGTGTATTACCTGATCTCTGCACCACTGACAAGTGATACTTTTGCTTCGTTTTTATGTAAAGGATATCATGCTGTTCATATTTCAATAATTTAATTTTTAATTTTATTATTTTAGATCACAGTCCATAGGATTAGAAAATAACTGCAAAGATTAGTCATAGTGTTATGATGGGAGCTAATACAGCTTGTACAGTCTTTTTTCTTATATGCACATCTTGCAAATTTGTAATCATAGCATCTGTGTAATTTTGTAGTGCGCCTTTTCATTTAGTGTGTTCTCATAAGCATTGGAGGTTTTCACCATGAAATGTCAATGCTCAAAATTGTTCTTTTTCTGCCTCTTACTCCTTCCAAAATGTTAAAATAATTATTAGGGTTAACATGTATTCCTCAAGTTTAATTAATGCTTTTATGGAGAGCCTTTTATGTGCAATGTAAGGAACAAAACAGATGAAGATTCCTGTCTAGAAGCCTTTTGGAGCCTACTTCCTAATGGGGAAAGGCAGACAATAAACAAAATAAATAAGGAAACTAAACAGGACAGTGGCTAGTATATCAGAGGGCACGCATGCTATTAAGAAAGATGACCCAAGAGAGGAGGATGGGGAAGGCTGAGGCTGTGGGGAAAGCCCTAGCATTTGCAAGAGGACTTTTGAACAAAGGTTTGAAGGTATTAAGAGCACAAACCCGGAGGTTGTGTGGGAGTAAAAGTGTTCCAGGCAGACCAATGAGCAAGTACAAAGATCCAAGGTATCTACAAGGAGGCCAGAAGCTGTGTAAAGGTGACAGGAGCCTGGCATGGTGGTGCACGCCTGTAATGCCAGCACTTGAGAGGCTGAGGCAAGAGGATTGCTTCGAGGCCAGCCTGGGCTATATAGTGAGTTCAAGGCCAGCCTGAACTACAGAGTGAGACTCTGTCTCAAAAAACAAAACAAAAACAAAAACAAACAAAAAAACAAAAAAGATGACAGCAAAGAGAAGATAGGGTCAGATTGCATAGGGTGTCATAGGCCCCGGAGGGACTTGGCTTTTCCATAAATTAATAAGTACTAGAAGATTTGGGGCAGGAATAACATGACACAACTTTCTGAAGGCTGTATTGTGAACAGATAATAGAGAAGAAAAAAAAAATAGAACCAAGGAAACCATGAATTTCCTTAATCCAGATAAGAGGTGACAGTGACCTGGACCAGGGAGGCTACAGTGGAAACTGTGAGAAATGGTCAGATGCTGAGGATGTTAAAGGTGGTACTAAGGACTTTGTTTTTTGTTTGTTTGTGGTTTTTTGTTTTTTTTTTTTTTGGTGCTGGGGATTGAACTCAGGGCCTTCTGCTTGCAGAGCAAGCACTTTAACCACTGAGCTAAATCCCCAGCCCCATTTGTTTGTGTTTGAAACAGGGTTTCACTATCTAGTCCCAGACTTTGAATTTACTATGCAGCACAGGTTGGCCTTGAACTCGTGATCTTCCTGAGTCAGCCTCCAAAACGCTGGGATGACGGGTGTGCCACCATGGGCAGTGAGCCAAGGATTTTGGATGGTTAGATGATTCCAAGGACTTTGGCCTGAACAGCTAGAAGGGTGGAATTGTCCTTAAATGAAAAAGCAAACAAGGTGGAGAAGGCTTTTGAATAGGATTGGGAGGGGCCGAGGATTTAGCTCAGTGATTAGAGTGCTTGCCTAGCAAGCACAAGGCCCTGAGTTCAATCTCCAGCACCAAAAAAAAAAAAAAAAAAAAAAAATAGGACTGGGGACAGAGATCACGAGTCCACATCCAAGATATTAGATGGCCAATGGAGCAGTCCATCAGGCAGTAAGTTCAGAGGACAAGAATGAGCTCAAGATGTAAATTTGGGACTGGCCAGCACATAGGTGGTATTTAAGACCTAGGAGGTTAGTGTAGGTAGAGAGGAGATTAAGGACTGTGGTCTGGGGCACATCTGGGTCAAAGGTTACATAATGTCAATTCATTTGATCCTCAACACAGGGCTCCGAGGAAACTGCTATTCTTTTAATCATTTAACAAGTGATGAAATTTGAGGTATAAAGAGGTTAAATCACTGACCAAAAGTTATACCACGGAACTGGAATTTGAATGGCTATTCTGGCTGCAAGTATGGTATGCTTAACCTAGGATATATAGGTGTGTTCTGTCAAATAAGTGTGTTTTATAGGTTGAGAAACTGAGTCTTAGGTTAAATAATCTGTTAATATTGGTGGCAGAACATCCAGGGGTACTCTACAACTCAGCTTACATCCTAGCTTTTTAAAAAATTTTTATTTCAAAACAGGATCTAAATTGCCTCAGCTGAGCTCAAACTTGTGATGCTCTCCTAAGTTCTCATTCCAGTCTCACCAATGACTCAGCTCCAACAAGTTACTGTTACCCTCTGGGCCTCAGTCTCTTCATGTGTAAGGAGAATTTCACAGTGGTCCTAATTCATTCATCTGGTGAGCGTTTATTGAGCACCTACTTGGCGATGCCATAGGATTCACTGGTATGTGTTTGAGTCACACGCTAGGGTAAGGCTGTGAAGACTGAGGGAGGCAGGGTCCTGCTGCCTGGCAACAGCTGCTACTTGCCTAGACTTCCACACAGGGATGCCACAGATCCTATTTTGGCACCAGTGTGGTAGTGCCATTTCCCCAAACTCTCCCCAGCCCTAGCAGCTATAGCTGGTCTGCACAGCAACACACAAACCTCCCAGGTTCAGAAAGGGAACTATATGCAAAACTGGCTGAATAAAAATCAAAGGGTTTCTAGGTAATCTCAGTAAGAGCTCTAAACTATGAGACTGAACTATCCCATTCAAGATAGCATAGCTTGGCTGGGGATTTAGTTTAGTGGTTAGAGTGCTTGCCTAGCAAGCACAAGGCCCTGAGTTCCATCCCCAGCATCAAAAAAACAAACACAAAAAGATAGCGTTGCTACAACCTTACCAGAGTAAAGGCAACTTCTCCAGGCTACTGAATCAGTCTACATTTTTTTTTTTTTTTTTTGAGACAGGGTCTTGCTATGCAGTTCAGGCTGGCCTTGATCTCACTATGTAGTCCAGGCTGGCCTTGAACTCTCGGCAATCGTCCTGCCTCTGCCTCCAGAGTGCTGGGATTACAGGTGTGTGCCACCATGCGCGGCTCTCAGTCTGCTTTTTAAAAATATCCAGGTAAACTGGGGCACGATGGTGCATGCTTTCCCAGCACTCTTCGAGGCTGAGGCAGGAGGATCACAAGTTTGACGCCTGCCTGGGCAATTTAGCAACTTAGCGAGAACCTGTCTGAAAATAAAACACATGAAAAGGACTGAGGTTGTATCTCAGTGCAAAGGCCCTGGGCTCAATCTCCAGTATCATCTTCAAAAGGAATAAATAAATAAATATTTTAAAATCCCCAGGTGGCTGTGTGCACATTACAGTTTGGAAAGCATTGAATTAAAACAAAAAAGAAAAAAAAATATGTGCCTGAGCTCAGAAAGTTCTTGGCAAGGCCCTTGAGATCTTCATGAGGAAAACTACACAACTTCCTTGAACCCAAGTGCAGAACATGTTGTCTTAGTTAGATTTGCTAGAAACAGTGGTTGTAGGAGAGCAGATTTAATAGAGGACATTTATAGATTACAATATTCATCCAGAAGCCAAATGCAGAAGGTGCCGAATGTCCATCTAGGCACTGGAGACCCAAAAGATCCAACTGAGGGCTGGGAGCCCACAGCACTCTCCCATGTACGTCCGTGTCTGCACATGATGGCTGAAAGGATCTTTCCTGGAACCAGGATACGATGCTCGCAGCAGAGATGACAACCAGAGCTCCTCCGAAGCAAAACCAGCCATCCTTGATGACAGACAGCAAGGCTCCAAGCTCCTTCCTCGACAAGGACAGCTGAGTTCCTTTCAGAAGAACCAACCACAGCAGAGCTTCTCCTGGGAAACAGCCCGCCAACTAGCTACGGCTCCCACTCTGCCTTATGTTGCATCAGCAACAACCCTCAGGTGGATCTCGTATGCCCAGCATCACATCCACTCAGTCCAGCTGGGCATTCTGCCGCAAGTTGACCACATTAGGTCCACCACGCATGTCCTTGCGTGGGGTGACTTGATGGGTGAGGACATCAGGTCCCCAAAATATGGAACAGATAGAAGTGATTCTGGTCACTTGAAAGAATAAATGGACAAGCACTGTTTTCCCCCACCCCTTTTCTTTTAAAAGATAAAAATAATGAGGTAAGATTTGACCTCATTAAATGAGGTCAATGGTGCTAAGGAATGTAGCTCAGTGGTAGGGCATTTGGGTACCATGTGTAAGGCACTGGGTGCCACCCCCAGCACTGAAGAAAAAAAAAAGTACCAAATAAGAATTGAGATTCAAAAAAGAATTGCGATTCCAAGGGATGGGGCTTTAGCTCAGTGGTTAGAGTGCTTGCCTAGCAAGCACAAGGCCCTGAGTTTGATCCCCAGCACCCCCCCAAAAAAAAGGAAAAAAAAAGAAAAAGAAATTTAAAAAGAAAAAAAAGAGATTCCAGAAGAGGAGGATGAGTCTGCATCGGGCTGTCATTGCTGTTGACTGAACTGTGTCTCCCTAACACTCATATGATGAAGCATTTACTCCGTCCCCACTCCAGAGCACAAAGGAAAGATCAGGGCAGGTGTCAAACCAGGCAGAGGCCCCTCACCAGACTTCTGAACCTGCTGGCGCCACCACCTTGGGCTTCCAGGCCTGCAGAGCTGCGAGAAGGTAAACATCTGTCATTCGAGGCACACTATCCGCGTGGACTAAGACAGCCACCTTGGGAAAGCTTCCTAACATCCCGTCTGTTTCCTCATCTAGTGAAACGCGGGTAAGAATATCATTCACAGCATTGTTATGAGCCTTGAATGAAATACTGAAATAAAGCACCTAGCGAGACGCTTCACCTCTCCCAGCTGTTGAGTGAAAGCCAGGGACCACGAGAACAGCTACGGCACTGTGGCAAGACCCACCGAAGAAGGGCACAGGACAGAGTAGATAACCCAGGAGCACACTCGGCATTTCTAGGAGCTCCCGGACTGAGGAGTGGGACAGTGTTTTTATACAACATTGTGTGATTTCTCCACATTTAAAACACGCATGGTTCACAGCAAGTGCTTAACAGTATTTCCTGACTGCCTAAATTAGAATCTAATGCATGCTAAAGAAGGACTCAAAAAAATAACATCGTAAGAAAGGAGTATTCTTTTAATGACACTGGGAAAATTGCTTAACTTTTGAATTTAAAAAATCCGATTTTATCATTTTATTCTATAAAAAGTCTTGCAGATTTGTTTTTAGTTGTTTTTTTTATGTTTTAGTGCTGGGGATCCCTCCCCGCCCCCACGTAATTCCAGTAATCCTGGAATTACTTTCTTTGCTGCTTCGCAGCCCACTTCTAGGGCCTTCGTGGGTATCTTCCCCAGTCCTATCACCCTGAAGAGAGAATGAGTCATTTAGTGCAGGGTAGGACCAAACTGAATGTGCATGAGGGGTGTCCACAGCGTACCCTGAAGTCCTGTAGAGGGGCCGCATGGATGTATGGACGGGAGGAGGGACATGACGGGTCTGGGAAAAGCCCCATAGAGTCCAAGAATGCTAAATTCAAGCTGGGCCTTCCAAGCTGTGGAGAAAGTATTCCTAGGGGCAGGAGGACGCGCTCTTGACTGCAAGGGCCTCGGGCCTCCAGTGCAAGCTTTTGGCCGAGACAGGCGGATCGGGTGACAGAGCGGCGCCTCCAGCAGGGCTTTCCTGGCTGTGAATGGGGGAGGGGTGACAACACACAGACTTTTGGAGCCTGAGCTCCGCTGAAACTCGACCCTAAAATCTTTGAAGCTTTGATAGGAATGGGGAGGAAATAAAAAGCTATCATTTGAAAGCTGTTGTTAATCCATTTTTATTCTAGGAAAACCGCTGGAGGGGACTTTTAGATATGCAGATGTAAGGAAGAGGTCCGCTTCTGAAATGCAGGTGACTGTGTGTGGCCCTGGGGCTCCCTGGAGCGCCAAAGATAGATAGTGGTCGGTGTTCTAAGCAGAAAGGCATCTACCCAGAGTGGGCCTGGAACTCTCGACCCCCTACCTTAGTTTCCCGAGTAGTTGTGGTTACAGGCGTGTGCCACCGTGCCTGGCCAAAAAGCTTCACCTCAGGGCACATTTCTCTTTAAAATTTTTTGATATAGGATTTAATTTCTACAATTAACATTTAATGAATGATTGCCATGAGCCAGATACTATGATAAGCACTTTACTGTAATTATCCCAATTAGGGGCTGGGGCTGTAACTCTAGTAAAGCACTTATCCAGCACGTGCAAGGCCCTGGGTTCAATCCCAAACACTGGGGAAAAAAATCCCATTTGGTCTTCCTAATACACAGTATTAATTTAGTTTTATAAATAGGAGAACTGAGTTTGAGAAGCTTGTGCAGAGGTCATATGATTGGCAAGCAGCAGTGCTGGGATTTACACTTACATCTGGCTTTAGAGCCTGAGCTCCCCTGGAAGTTTCTTAGGTAGTCGGTGATCCCTGGACATGCCGGGCAAACACTAGAATGCCGTTCTTAGCATGGACTCAGGCTGGGGCAGAAGTGTGGCCACTCGGGGCATCCATCCTTGCAGACTTCGGGAGGAGTTTATTTCTTGACCCAAGAGGGAAGGGGCGGGACCACTTCACAAGGTCAGGAAGATACTACCATGGCAACCAGCAGAGAGGAGCCAAGACTCTTTCTCCCTCTAGGCCAAGCCGGGGAGAACAGGGTTCCAGATGGCTGCTGTGTGATGCTGAGATTGAGCCGGGATGTATTACAGATACCTGCAGCCCATGGACAGTGGCCTCTGGCCAGAGCAGACTTCTGCGGTGAGTACCTTTCAGAGAGCCGGAGGAAATCCATGCCATGCACAGGGCTGCCCCCTTGGTGCCGGAATGAGGCAGGACACTCAGATGGAGACCACTAGGATCCCTTGATGTCCTTGTCCTTTTGGCTATGAAAGCCTGCAGGACTCAAAGGAACTTAATGTGTAGAGATTTAGTTTTCTTTTACTTAAACTTTTCTAAACCACATTGTTAGCCAGGTGTTGGTGGCACACTCTTATAATCCCAGCACTTGGAAGGCTGAGGCAGGAGGACTGCTGTGAGTTTGAGGTTAGCCTGGGCTACACAGCAAGACCCACTCTCCAAAAATAAATAAATAAATAAATGAAAATAAATACATAAACGAACAAATCATATTGTTAGAAGAGTGTAAATAGATGCCTCCTATCTACTCTTCTGAATTTTGTGGACAATGGAGTAGGGGCTAGAGCAAGATAATGTAATTAACCCCTCGGAGTTTCCTCCAAGTAACCCTGCTTGTCCACCTCAGCCTCAATGATTACATGGCTATCGATGCTTCTTAACTTTATGGCACAATCTGTTGGTTCCTGTTTAGCTTGTGGTTGACCTACATGGCCAGCTGTTTCGCACTCAAACTGCTATTGGGCCAGTTCTTCCCAGTCTACACTTCTAGTACATGTGCAACTGAGTAAAAATAGAGCAAAACAAAAATTCAAGACGGTCCACATAAAATTTAATTTTTAGCTGGATGTGGTGGCACATACCCATAATCCCAGCACTCGGTAGGTTGAGGCAGGAGAATTACCACGAGTTTGAAGCCAGCCTGGGCTACACAATGAGTTCAAGCCCAACCCGAACTACATAGCAAGACCCTGTCTCAAAAATATGGGTGGGGGGTGCTGGAGATATAGTTCAAGGGGTAGAGTGCTTGCCTAGCAAGCGTAAGACCCTGAGTCCAATCCCTGACACAACAACAAAAATATTTTTTTTAATTTTTATTTTCCTCTATTGAAATAATTAAAATTTTTTTGTTCATCACCTTTTGTAATAATCTCCTTTGGAGTTTTGTGTCATTTTCAACTTTTTTGAGGGGTGCCCGGGATTGAATGCAGGGACTTGCACTTGCTAGGGTCATCTTCAACACTGATTAGCATTGCTTATTTTGTCCTGCTGGGCAAGGCTTTGTCCTAAATAGGACGCATTAGAGTCCTGCAACATAACACTGCAGCAGAGGTGCCCAGAGCAGGGCCTGGGACTCCTGGAGGGCCCTGAGGCTCTTTCAGGTGTGTGGGATCAGAATTATTCTCCTTGTAATGTTAAAATGAACTTCTCACTCCCATTCTTAGGAACTGTGGGGTTTCCAAGACACTACCTCACTGTGTTATCACAATACACTATTTGCAGAAACAGTTAAAAGAATCCAGTTGTCAAAAAAAAAAAAAAAAGAAGAAGAAGAATCCAATTGTCTCCATTCCATGATCAGAGAACCAATGTGGGGAGCCTACCAGCCGTCGAGTGTATCTACTCAGGTACCTACTGTGTTAGTCTGATTTTACTGTGTTAGTCTACTATGATGAAATACCAGAGGCAGCCTGCTTTATAAAAAAGGGGTTTCTTTCCGCTCGTGCTTCTGGAGGTTCAAGGTCAAAGGGCCTCATCTAGTGATGGCTTTCTTGCTGGTAGTCTCGGCATGGTCTCTTGTCCAGGTACTAACCAGGCCTGACTCTGCTTGGCTTCTGAGATCAGACAAGACCGGCCGCGTTCAGGGTGGTATGGCTGTAGATGGTAGTCTCAGCATAATGCAGGGTATTACAGGACAAGAGACAAGAAGCATGCCATGTGGATGTGTGTCTCTTCTGGGTTCCCTCTCCTATAAAGCCAGCAGGATTTAATCATGGGGGCTCCATCCGAATGACTTTATCTAATCCTAATCAGCTCCCAAGGGCCTCACCTCTAAACACCACAGTTGGATTGAATTTTTACTCTCTCAATACCTCACAGTGGGATTAAGTTTCAGCATGAGTTCCAGAGGACAAACTCTATCCCCCACTGAGTGTATTTAAACTGCAATGGCTTTCTGCCTATGGATTCTGGAAGTGTGGAAATAATGGTACAACGGGCTCTGAGAACACTTGGGTTAGCTGCGAGCTGGAGCCAGACCTTGCTAGGTGTGGATCAACGGAAGGGCTGGCTACTTCCATAAACCCAGGTCTGGCACCAGCGCCCAGTGGCAGTTTGGTTCTCTAGGAATTAGCATCAGTCCGGAGCCAAGCTCCAGCAATTCCTAGAAATCTGGTTATTTCCCTTTCCCAGTGCATAGTAGTGGTGTGTCATGACAGCAGATCTCTCTGCAGAAAGGCGAGGAGGAAGATTTAGAACATTTTGGCAGTATGGAGAGTCCTTCCTCAAATGGCCCTGGGGCTTGTGAACTGTCTCCAATGTTAAAATTAGTCAAAGGGCTCTTGCTCTCTGTTGTCAGAGTCAGGTTTCTGCTCACCACCAGGGCTTTTCCACTTGTACACACCGAGTACAGCTCCAGCAGGCTGCCTGGGTATTTTGGTCCTAGAGATACTGTGGTTATGGGGTTAAAGCCGGAGCTCTGCAGGCCAAAGCACTTGGGGCCCGCTCTGGCTGTGCTGTCCATCTGCAGTAACCGCACTAAATGTCCTAAGTGCCAGCTCTCGGCTCCTGATACCCTGCTAGCTCATCATTCCCACTGCATTAATTCGGTGAGCTGTTTTGATGATTACATCCCCCACTCCATGCAGTGCCTTCAAGGAATAACCACCCCCCCAGCTCTTCAAGGTACTTGTGTTCTCACCAATGCGTTTCTCAAACCCCTGTGAAGGGAGTGTCCTTTGGGGCCTCCCAGAGAATATAGTTAGCTGTTTCACCTTATAAATGCCCTCTAGCAGCCAGGTGTGGTGGCACGCCTGTAATCCCAGCATTTGGGGGGCTGAGGCAGGAGGATCACTATGAATTCAAGGCCAGTGTAAACTACATAGCAAGACTCTGCCTCAAAAAATCAGAAGTAGGGGCTGGGGATTTAGCTCAGTGATTAGAGTGCTTGCCTTGCAAGCACAAGGCCCTGAGTTCGATCCCCGGCACCAAAAAAAAAAAAAAAAAAAAATCAGAAGTAAAAAAATAATTAAATCACCTCTAGCATTCTGGATCACTTCCTCTTCTGTATTGGAAGTTCTGACAGCAGGCTCATCCGGTAGAAGTCATCTCTGGGTTCAACAGCAGACTATTAGAATTCTTCTCAACCTGCCTGAGCAAATCCAGAATCTCTGCTTAGTGCACTTTAATCAGTCATGTGCAGCCGTGCAAGGAGACAGAGAGGAGGCCCGGGAAAGCAAACTTTATTGTACCCATGCACAGGTGCTGGAGGCAGGAGGCAGAGGCAGAGGCAGGCATCCCTGCAGGGTCTCATGGGAAAGACGCCAGGGCCGTTAAGCAGCAAAAGACAGGATGAGGGGAAGGTTTCTTTAAAGGAAGTTTAGGGCTGGCTACTTTGAATAATTTCATGGCTTTAGGCTATAGGTGTGACCCCTAGTTGGTGGGCACTCTGAGGCTGCGGGGGACCAGGTAGAGGCCGGCTAGCTCTGGACTGGTCAGGGCACATGTGGGAGGCAGGTGTGGGCTGGGCCCTCTGCTGTCCCTAAGGACTGGCTAGGCCAGGGAGGGCAGTCTCCCCACAGCCAGAAAGGTTTTTTAAGATGCCAAAACATCATAACATACAAAAATATTAAAAACACTTATATTAATAATTCAGCCAAATCTGAGATTATATTCCTTTATTCTTAATTTACACCTTTAGGGTCCATTCTTATGCAGATTCACTGTGTTGTTTTCAATATAAATTAGCGTTTCAGGGATCTTGAGAGGCAGAGAGAATTGTTGCTGTTGTTGTTTTCTGCAGTGCCCCAAGCATGCTAATTAAGTGCTCTACATTGAGGCACACCCTCAGCTCATTTGTACTATTTATTATGTCAAAACGAAAAGCAAAACAATACAAATGGACAAACTTTCAATGTTTTTGGTGGTGTGTATGGTATTTCCTCATGGGTGACGCTGGGGCCTGGTGTGACTTGATACTAAAAGAGGTGGTTTTAGGTTCCAGGAAGATCATTACCTCTGGGGAGGTCACAGGTTCTGCAGGTAAGGAGAGGTGAACTAGAGATATAGAGGAAGGGTCACTGTTTGGGGCGAAGGAAGATCAACGGAATTTAGGGTTTGAGATCTTCAACTTCATTGGAATCTAGCCATAATGTGTTCCCATACTAAGATTCTGCATCTCATTCTTTCCCAGCCAGTGTCTTATTTTTTTAACATAAGAGACCTTGCTAGGTTGGAAATTCAATTTGCACTGAAATTCAGTCCCTTGCAAATGGAGACTTAGGGTTTGGTTATCAGAAATCTTGACCCTCAGGGTACAAGACCTAAGAGTTTCTTTGGGGGTAGTAATTTAGGGTTTTGGTTCCTTTCCCTAACTTTGAGATGGGAATTTAAAGCACTGAGCTCATCATTTTCTTTTTTGGGGGCAGGGGGAGATGCTCGGAGTCGAACTCAGGGCCTTGAGCTTGCTAGGCAGGTGCTCTACCACTTGAGCTAAATCTCCAACCTCTCATTATTTTCTTTCTCCAAACTTTCTTTATAATCAACAGTAACTGACATTCCTATTACATTACTGTTTCTGCCAGAAATTTCTCCTATGGCAGCAAATATTTGTTTACTCCAAGCCTCACCTTCCATGAGCATTTATCACAGGGGACTATAGGTGAGCACTTAAGCAACTTTGGTTTTGGTTTTTTGAGACAGGGTCTCGCTATGTAGTTCAGACTGGCCTCGAACTCACAGCAATCCTCTTGTCTCAGCCTCCCGAGTGCTGGCACTACAGGTGTGCACCACCACGCCTGCAGAATTTAAGTAACTTTTGACCACTGGCAATAATCGTGAATTCATTTAAATTCAGTCAGATGCGGAGGACAAAAATCTGGATTCTCATCCTTATGAGCCTGCTCCTAGCCAGGCATGATGACACATGCCTGCAAACACAACTACTTTAGGGGGAGGAGGGAGGAGAGTCGCAAGTTAGAGCCCAACCTGGACAATTCAACAAAACCAGCTCAAAATAAAATTTTGAAAAAGTGCTGGGAATGTAGCTCAGTACTTCCTGGGATTTAAAAAAAAGACAAGAAGTCTGCATCTCTGAAACCACAGCCAGTATTGGTAGATGTATTGTCAGGGAAGCAAAGCCACTCTGAATGATGAGAAGAAGTTTATTCTAGGATAATTCCTTAAATAATTGTGGAAGGGGTTGGGGAAGGAAGGACCCCAACAGCAGTCAGAGGATCAGACAAGGTGCCGTGAAAGCGAGAAGTGAAGCACACGACTAGGGACTGCAGTGCGAAAGCGCCCAGAGGTCTGTGTGGCTGCCACCTCTGTGGGTCCATCACTGAGCAACTGCGATCTGTCTGGGACCATTGGTGGCAACAGCTGGAGTTTCAGAATACGGATCAGAGCAAGGGACACACTGGCTCAGGCTTCTGTCACTTCGTCTAACCACAGTGACCTTCAGGGAATAACACTTGCTGCCTCATTTCTGCCTTCCAGATCTGACGCAAATTCTTCTTTGGTGAACTCTAACCTGAAACCACTCAGGGGAGGGATTCTGGGAAACAGAATCCAACTTAACCTACGACAAACCACAGTAACGTGCAGAGTGTGAACCTGGCTCTTGGACTGTGAGAACACCTATAGACGACATCTAGGGTCCTTTGTGATTCATAAGCAGGCTGGTTGGGTTTCCCTGCTATCGTGGGAGAGGTATCTCCTTCAAACCTGGTTACCATGTCAGCACATTAGCTGGCTGGTGTGGCATTGTGGTTAAGAGAATGCCATTCACAGCAAGCGCAAAGCCCTGAGTTCAATCCCTGCATCCTCCCCCAAAAGAGAATGCCATTCTTAAGAGTTATGTGCTTAAATATTTAGGAGTGAACTTTCAAATGGATTAGCTTTTTTGGGGGGGTGGGAGGGACAGGTTCTTGCTATGTAGCTTGGGCTGGCCTTGAACTCATGGCAATCCTCCAGCCTCAGCCTACTGAGTGCGGGGATTACAGGCACGCACCACTATGCCCAGCTAGTATTGGTATCATCTATTAAGTGATGATGACAAAATGGGAACAATTGTAGAATCTAGGTGGTGGACAGCTTTTCTGTGTGTTTGACAATTTTTATAATAAAGTAATAGGGAAAATGGAGATTATTCTCAATTACTTCCTTGGAGGCCTTCCCTGACCATCTCTGTTATCCTTGGAAAGATGGTTATGTTCATCCTTTCATCGTGCAAGCACCCAGGGATAGCTCCAAGTTATTTATCATGCTGCGCTGTAATTGCTTGTTCTGTGGCTTCTTATCTCACTCCTCTAAACTTTGAAGTCCTTCAAAGACAAAAATGCTATCTTTCAGGTCTAACTCTGTGCCTCTTCCTGACCCATTCGGTCTCTTTCAGAGAACAGAAGAAAGTGAAATGCAAGAATTTTCCTCAGGGCTTCCCCCAATTGCAGATTCAAGTGAACCTAAGATGAGCAAATTTTGGGGTTTTAAGTTTTTGTTTCAAATTTCAAAAGTAATGTATGCAAATTAAAATAATTTAGAATCAAAATAAAAAGCAAAAATTACTATTTCATTCCTATCATATATATATTCTACCTGAAGTCAAGAATTTAGCATGCTGTAGAACTATTTCTGTGCAATTAGAGATACACGTGCTCTTTTGCACATGCGTGCACACACACATTCATACTACTACAAATACTGTTTGGTGACTTACTTATTGGGTTTGTTTGTTTGTTTGTTTTTAGATTTTTTTTTTGGTACCGGAAATCGAACTCCGGGCCTCATGCTTGCGAGGGTGTTTGTTTGTTTTTTAAAGACAAGGTCTTGTTATGTAGTTTAGGCTGGCCTTGAACTCACAGCAATCCTCCTGCCTCAGCCTCCTGAGTGCCGGGAATACAGGCATGTACCACGATGCCGGTATGTGACTTACTTATTGGGAGAGATGTTGGAAATCGAACTCAGGCTTCTCACATGCTAAGCACACGTTCTACGTCTGAGCTGTGTTCCAGAGTCCCCCTTTGTTAACCTAGGAATTTACCCCATCGGTGTACAGACAGATCCACATCATTTTCCACTCAGGCTCCATAGTAATCCATTGTATGGATGTGCATTAACTTATTTAACCAGCACATTTGAATGAGTGTGTAGGGAGAGGAGCATTTTCTACATGAAACCAGAACTGTGAGTATGAAGTCAGGGTAAATGGCAAAGAAGGAACTTTACCAAACATCTCAGCTTACAAAAGTGTGTACCAGCTCCCCATGATGAGTGTAATCACCATGTACTGCTAAAATGTGCTAATAGCTGGGCACGGTAATCCCAGCATTTGGAGACTGAGGCAGGAGGATTGTGGTGAATTTGAGGCCAATCTGGCCTACACAGTGAGTTCAAGACCGGCCTGGATTGCAGAGGGGGACCCTGTCAAAAAAAAGAAAAGAAAAAGAAGACAAACAGACAGACTAAAGAATGTACTAATTTAAAGGCTTGGCCTGCTCAAGTAACAAAATAGCACAGAAGACAGAACTCCAAGCATGAAGCTGAGCCGGACCGGCTGACTGAGGTGAGGCTCTGTGTGCACTGAGTTACGGTCCCACCGTTTTAACCGAGTCCCTCCATCCCAAAGTAGCCAAATGCAGACTGCACAGGGCCACAGCCTCCAGGGAAGAAGTGAAAGTGCTGAGAGTACCCGGGTTCATCTTGGAGGCGAAAGTCCCACTGGTTTCCCAGTGACAACAGAAAGTTAGTGACAACAGGAAGTTAGTTGATGAAAGCCCACTAATGTTTCTAAGGCAGGTCAGTCTCTTTCGTTTTCCCCATCTCTTGCTCATGCCCAGAGGAAACATCTTTGTCCTGGAACCTTCTTTCTGCCTGAGAGTCCTCATCCACCCCAACTATCTAATCTCATTTCCCTGGATCCTGTTCCCCCAACTCTTTTTCCTTTTGTGTTGCTGGGGGTGAAACCGAGGGTCACATGCTTGCTAGCAAGTCCCATCCTCTGCTCCTCTTCGTTTCTGATACCCACCTTTGTCCTGCACAGTCATTGTGTCAATGTGGAGAGGATGGACTGAGGCAATCAAAATAGGCTATCTAGGGGCTGGGGATTTAGCTCAAGTGGTAGCGTGCTTGCCTAGCAAGCGCAAGGCCCTGAGCTCGATCCCAAGCACCCCCCCCAAGATGAGGCTATCAAAATGTGCTGTAAAATCTCAACATGCGGTGTAGTACTCCATTGTGTAGAAAAACCACATCCTTTTTAGCCATTCATCAGTTGTTGGGCATTTAGGTTGTTT
>PVJO010022449.1:0-27924 GCA_004026905.1 Hystrix cristata | reverse complement strand
TACGGGAAAATGAAAAGGGGATCCTTTTCATCCAAAGTAATGCATGAGGCGAACGAAAGAACAACGTGTTTGAGAAAAGGAAAAGTACAGTTGTGTCTAGAGGGTGCTTGTACAGTATTAATTTCAGTGAACCCAGTAGAGCAGCCTTAACAGAAAAAGAGCATGAGCCATGCGTCAAATATTTCTACTGTGTGTTCCTTTATAATAGACCCCAGACTTGTCGGAACACCCTCAGGGAAAATTCAATTAGATGATTTTATTGGGAAATGAGTCAGAGGCAAAAAGCATAGCTTAGAATCTCGAATACCAAGCCCTATGACAAATTAGTAGAAAAATGTGGTTATATAAAACAGAATTCTTCAACAGTAGAATGTTTTCTAGCTTTTTAATGTTTCTCTTTCCCTTTCTTTTCTTCGTAATGTGAATCTAGTCACCTGGCTCAGACTCCGTGAAAGCCTGTCAGTGACCCCACAGCTCTCACCCCTGTTCAGTTTCTGCTAGAAAATGTTTCTCGGGGGAACAAAAATGTACTTCCCTCTAACTGCATTCTTACCTTGCTGAATATGCATGTGTGCTACATGATCCTCTTTGCTCCGGTGAGTTTCAGTTATTGAATAGCAGAACTAATCCAGGAATGAGTGAAATGTGTATAGTTTTGGATTCTTATTCTGGTAGACACTTTTAATTTGATTTTATTTTGTTTAAATTAGAAGAGTCTATATATATGACAGAACTTCACCTTTCTTGGTTGATAAATAATCTACCATATTGATAATGCATAGATCTTTTGATGAAAAAAACAAAATATATTTTTTGTGAAAAAGTGGTATTTACACACTAGTCTGCCATGAAAAAGAATAGACATGAGTCATTTGTAGGAAACTGGACTCACCTTGAGACCATAATGTTAAGTGAAGTAACTCAGACGCACAAGCTTAAATATCTCATGTTTCCTCTTGTACAAAAAATATATATAAAGTATGAAATATATATAAATTATGAAATAAAAGACAGATATATATAAAGTATGAAATGAAAGACAGATAATAGGAAAAAAAGAGAAAAGTATCATAACCCAGTGTGGACAATGTATCTAAAAGTGTACCTTGACTTAGTACAACTGTCTTATATTCTTTACATGTCCTTTGGCCTCTTAGCCTGGTTTTCAATCTGTGTATATGATAATTAACTTTATAAGGTCTTATAAAGATAGATGAATCTGATACTGGAGGGAGGAAAAAGAAGAGAATTGAAGTATGTTAGGTACATGCATCCTACAGTGAATGTAAACATTATGTGCTGCAAACCTGTACTAATAAAAGTCAAAAAAAGGAAAAGAAAACAGTAAAGTGAATCTTTAAACCAAACTAGTTCCTGCGTTTCACAACTAGGAAGCAAGATGCTATCACATGTAGGTTTGATCTCTCAGTCTTCCTATTTGCAAGAGCTTTTCCTATCCTCATCTGCATATCTGATTATATTTCTTTGTTCTGGTAGAATTTGTAAATCATTAGTTCATCAATCTCATATTAGATCATAAATTAGATCTGTCCCATCTCTGAGGTTATACTAGATTGCATATTCTCTGACAGCATGGACTCTGGGTTAAGAAACTTTATGTAATTGTGCCATTAGAGGCCTAACATTCTTAGTGGATGAACACACTTTTGTGGAACTGATGATAGGAAGGCAGGAAGAAGCAAAGGGGGGAGGGGAGTCAAACTACTTCATCATCTAGCAGTGTGTCTGTGGTTAATACTCATATTTGAAATCAGCCCTTTGAAATATTTAAACAAGTTAAACACATGGTACATCTACTGATTTATACTTTTAAAAAATGTTTTTTTTTTTTTGTTTATTTTGAGACAAAGTCTCATTATGTAGTCCAGGCTGGCCTCGAACTATCAGTGATCCTCCTGACACAGCCATGTGAGTGCTGGGATTACAGGCATGTGCCACCAAGTCCAGCACTACCGATTTATTTGTGCTTTCATTATTAAAGTATTCTCAGCTCTCTATACATATGTATTCATGCAGACAGACAGATAGATAGATGTAAATATAGAGAATTGTTCAAATACAGATAGCTTTTATAGATATGTGATACAAATATACATAAATATGTGCAAATAAACGATAGCTTATTCAACATAGGGTTTCGATTTAATTCCCCCTCCAAGGGAAATCACCAGTTCTTCTTAGAATAATGTAGAAAGTATAGATTAACAAAATAAAGAGGGGTGTGTGGTGGTGCACACCCATAATCCCAGCACCCTGGGAGGTTGAAGGAGGATGACAAATGCAAGTCCAGCCTGGGCAACTTGGTGAATTAGCAAGATCCTATCTCAAGATAAATAATTTAAAAAGGGTTGGGATGTACCTCAATGCAATGACCCTGGTTTTAAACCCCAGTACCTCAAAAAAATCCAGTTCCAGATAGAGAAATGAATTATCATAAATATGCAATATATTATATATGTGCATGTATATATACACATATCCTATATCATTAATGCATATCAATTGTAAACATAAGTATTATAATTTTAATTATGTTATTGATGTAGATCATCAAATTGCACTTTTATATAATTCCTAAATTTTTAAATATTGAAGTATATCAATTTAATATTTTAAATAAAATGATATTAATCAAATATGAATTATGATAATTAGGAAATTAAAGATGGATCTAATTAAAATATAATTAATTTCAAAAATATTTTATTTACCCACAACTACAGTGAGATATTGAAGTACTTTGAACGAAGATTATACTTCAGCCATGTCAGGTTAAGGTAGTGCCCAAATCCATAGCAATGTTTTATTTAACTTTCTTTCTGGGACAGTATTAATTATGCAGCACTCATTATCCCATGTAAACTTCTTATCTATCCACTCTCCATGTTTCAGCATATTCATTTTTAACAGTTATAAAACTAGAAACACTTGGGAAAAAAAAAACCTAGTGACTTTATTTGGGTGCAGCCAACTCAATACTGGAATCGAAATATTTTTTGTAAGTATGGACTATTGATATACAATTTTGGAAAGCTAATACATGAAGTGTAGGATTTCAGTATCGTCTCTGACCTCTACTGACTAGAAACATATAGTATCATCCTCAACATGGGAAAAGCAAAAAGAACTCTTTAGACAGCTTTACAAACCTGTGCTTTACTCATATGTGTCTTCAAGAAATAAGTTCTTACCAAGTGTACTTTACTGTCAACTGATCTAAGATTTCTCACCACCGAAGACACAGCCTGAGAGAGACAAGGGGAAAGAGCATCAGTACATACCATCTCTAAGAGATAAAGAATTGGTGTGTATCTCCCGGGCATATGCTGCATGTCGGGAGAAAGAATGGAGTTGTTTGTTACTTGGACTTTGTTCTGTAGTTGACATTTACAGTATGTTTAATGTTTAATGGCTTAATTTCTTCTAAAACTAAATAGCAAGAAGGCAGAAGGTGAAAAATAGCTTTTTAATCAAACAAGGGTTTGATTTCAGATACATTCTCTCATTTTCTCATGATTTTAAGAAAATGAATTTGAGTGTCAATTTACTCATTTGTAAAGGGAGAATACTGGTACAATATTTATTATGGTGACAATGAAAATATATAAACAACTAATTTGAAATTTCCAGAAAATAAGTGCTCAAATTAATGACATTATTTTGGAAGATAATAATAATTAAAAAAAAAAAACCTTCTGGAATCAAATAGTGACAAATGCTAGGGGTTGGGGGTCAGGTAAAAAAACCCCTTCTAGAATGTTAACTAGTACAACCACATTGGAAAGCAGTATGAAAAGTCCTCAAAAAACTGAAACTATAATTTCATTTGCCCCAGCTATTTCCCTTCCAAGTATCTTCTTCAAAAAGTTGAAGATATCATATTACTATTATACGTGTATACCCATATTTATCACAGCACAACTCATAATAGCTAAACCCTCAAAGCAGCCTATATGTCCATCAACAGATGAATGGTTATGAAAACATAATATTTACACACATTGGAGTACTATTCTGCCGTAAAGAAAGACAAGCTTGAGTCATTTTTAGAAAAACGGATGTTCTTTGAGACCACAGTATTAAGTGAAATAAATTAGACACACAGGCTTAAACATTGCATGGTTTCTCTTATAGGAGAAACTCTTATAAAGAGCAAAATAAAAGATAGATAATGGGAAGTAAAGAGATAGATCTTTCTCATTGGGGAAGGGGATCAAGAGCTGGAAAGGGGGTGAGGGTGGGGAGGAAAAGAGGATAAAAACAATTAAGGTTGGTTATGTACATGTAACAACTCCACACAAATAATTGAACATTATGTATTGCAAACATGTACAAAACCCTGGCTTTGAACCCTGGGCATACACTCTTCTGGAACATAATGTCAATATAAATAAGTCTGCAATCGAATTTGCTCCGTTTGGTCCATCACTTTAGACTGGGTGACCTGCACATTATAATGTCTAACTCTGTAGAGGAGAGAGGTTCTCAAAGCTTTGAGCGCTCTCACTTTCCAAGGTGCAGGTGTCCCTGTGACCTCACAGCTGACTCCTGTCCACCAGTAATAACCTGTCTAAAGTCTGAGCAGTGCTCCTTCTGCCCGCCTTTCATAACCTACATTGACTATCGCCCCTGGAGGGAAAGTTTCCATTCCAAATACTTATTTAAACTGAGTGGTTATCAATACATCTGACGTCTTCTCCTGTAAGTGAGAGAAGTGACATGTGTAACTTATAACAGCATCCCAGAGTGCAGATTGTTTTAAAAATATATCATAAAATTGCAGGCAGGATAAATGACACAAATCACAACATTCTATTTGAATCTAAAAGTATGGAAGGAGGTCGTGGAGTTTAGGCTCCTGCCTTTTGAGTATAAATTATACTGCAGACTGTCCTTGTCTTAGTTAGATTTTCAGAGCCAGTGGTTTTAAGAGAGCAGATTTAATGCAGGACATTTACAGATTACAATACTTACCCAGAAG
The DNA here is from genome assembly GCA_004026905.1 of Hystrix cristata. Lineage (NCBI taxonomy): Eukaryota > Metazoa > Chordata > Mammalia > Rodentia > Hystricidae > Hystrix > Hystrix cristata. The sequence continues at coordinate 22,922 of PVJO010022449.1, read as the reverse complement.
CCAAATCCAGAAGGTGTCAAATATCCATCTAGGCACTGGAGACCCAAAAGATCCAATGAGGGGCTGGGAGCCCACAGCACTGTCCCATGTACGTCCATGTCTGCACATGATGGCTGGAGCCAGGATACGATGCTCGCAGCAGAGATGACAACCAGAGCTCCTCTGAAGCAACAGCAGCCATCCTCGACGACAGCAAAGCCCTGAGCTCCTTCCTTGACGAGGACAGCCAAGACCCCCTCCAGAACAACCAGCCACAGGAGAGCTTCTCCTGGGAAACAGCTCGCCAACTAGCTACAGCTTCCACTCTGCCTTATGTTGCATCAGCAACATCCCCCAGGTGGATCTCCTATGCCCGGCATCACAACAACTCAGTACAGCTGGGCGTTCTGGCTCAGGTTGACCATATTAGGTCCACCACAGTCCTTTAACAACACAAAACTGTCAACTAAATCGAGAAGATAGTGCAAATGAAATTATAACATAATGTAATGTTCAAGGACAGAGTCTATGCAGAAATATTAAATTAGAAGAAGTTTATTTATCCAGATTCTGTGGAGGGAAGAGAATGCATTGCCAAATTGATGCCATCATCTGGTCTCCCTGCCAAGTAAAATCCTATGGTGGAGGAATGTGCATCAATTTGTGAGAGTTTGAAATTGTAACTTTGAGTTGCATTACTAACAGCATTTATTTTCAAATCTGTCTTCACTAAACAATCTCAGTCTAATTTTTAATGAGAAGTCTAAACAAGCTCTTGGATTTCTATGTAGTTTATTAATGGAAATAGAGTAGGATGGTCAGTCTGAACATCATCCTCCTTCTGTTTAAAGTATATATCTACTGCTGCAAAATGAACAATTTTGCTTTATTCATTAGTTTACTCATATTTGCTTTGTAAACCGAAGTTTTGAAGTGTTGAATAATTGCTGTTCTTCAGGGACTTAGGCTGCAGTCATCTTTGTTTAGAATATTTCTCTTTGCACATCTATGTAAGGCGTTACATGCACTTTTAGAACATGAAACTTAGTAAATATTCCCCCCAGTCATTTAAATAATTTAGAGAATTTCAGATGCCAAGGTGATTTCAGAAAACTTTGAGTTCAACCTTTGTGTTGATTGATTCAGTACAGGGATTTCCCTGGAATGTTCTCAGAAAACTAAAAATGTATTTCACAGTTTATAAGGAACTGTCTGAGTTCTAAATAAATCATTACTCTGTGAAACTGTTCGTTGCTGCATGTATAGAAGAACAAATATTAGGGGCAGTATGAAATAAATAGACTAGACTAGAACAGAACAGAAAATAAAGAGTTTGTATATTCTTTATCTTATACATGAACATACAACAGGGAGCAATGGATAAAAGTACATGATCCCAAACTCTTCTTTTTCCCAAAGGACTCCTTTTAGACTGAAATATAAAGAGGTTAAAAATGAAGATAGTGAAAACGAATTGGATAATACAATAAAGGTATAGGTAGCAATGGAAAAATGCATACAAATAGTACTTCACATAATTTAAAAAAATTTATATATCAGAAGAAAACCCACAGAGTAAAAGGCCACCTACCAAATAAGAAAAATACACACTATCGACTGAAGAAGAATTAATATCCACAGTATATAAAATACTCTTAAAACTCAGTAACAGCCACAATAACAAAAATAAATAAAACAAACAAAAAGCAAGCAACCAGATTTCTCCAAAAACGATATGCAAATAGCCAAAGGGCACACGATAAATGAGTGACATCAGTTTTCTGCAGGGGGTTGCCAGACAAGGCCATAGTGATACACTGTGTCATACTCATGACAGCTACCTCAAGAAACTTAAAAATTGTGTCTGATTTATTTCATCCAACATTGCATTTCCAGGTGTATCCAGTTTTCTAATAAATATGTTGAATTTGTGCTCGCTTCGGCAGCACATATACTAAATGTGTTGAATTTATTCTTCTTTGTTGCTGAGTAATATTCCATTACATATAGAAATAATTTTTTCTTTATCTATGTGTCTGCGAATGGACATATAGGCTGCTTCCAGAGTTTAGCTATTATGAATTGTTTTGCTATAAAAACTAGTACAAGATATTTGTACATGCATTAATAAAGGCATTATTCAGAACAGCCAAGTGTGGTAGTAACTCATGTCTACTGGCAAATGAATAAATAAAATGCAGTATATTCACATAAGGAAATCTCATTCAAGCCTAAAGAGAAAAGACATTGTGACACATGCTACAACATGGTAAACCTGGAGGACATAATATTAAGCAAATTAGACCAGTCACAAAATGACAAATACTTTGTGGTTTTACTTACATGAGGTACCTAGAGAGGTAAAATTTTAGAGACAGAATGTAGAAAGTTGTTGTCAAGTGCTGGAGGGAGAAGAATCAGGGAACATTTGAGTTTCAATTTTGTCAACTGAAAAGGGATTTGGATGGTGCTGAGGGTGGCTGAACCACATCCATTTACTGAATGGACTCAGTATAATTTAACTGTATACTTAAAAATAGTTAAAATGAAACATATCATACCTTTAGTAGACTTATTATTGTGGTCAACTTGAGCAGGAACGCCCAGGTGGACTGAGTTGGGGGTGGTTCTGGGCATTGAGGATCCGCTCTAGGATTACTGCCACCCCAACATACAGGAGAATAGGAGCAGAAAATGGCGGCCGGCTGCTTCCCAGGAGAAGTTCTGTTGTGGCTGGTTCTCCCAAAGGGAACTCAGCTGTTCTCGTTGTAGGAGGACCTCTAGGCCTTGCTGTTGTTGAGGGTGGCTGCTGTCCGCTTCAGGAGAGCTCTGTTCTTTGCCTCTGCTGCAAGCGTCATATCCTGGTTCCAGTACAGATTTCTTCAGCCGTTTAGTGCAGACACAGACGTACGTGAACTTCGCTGTGGGCTCCCAGCCCTTGATTGAGTCTTTCAGGTCTCCAGTATATAGAGAGACACTCTTCACTCTTCCTGCATTTGGCCTGTGTGTATGAATGTTGTAACTTGTATTTCTCCTGTATTAAATATGCTCTCTTTCAAACCATTAGCTCTAGAAATATAACTAATACCTTTTTTCTTCTAACTTTGAAAAACAAAAACTTTTAAAAATTTTTTTGTGGAAAAGAAATTTTTGCATTTCCCAGGAAATTTAAGGATTTCAATGACCTAAAAAGAAGTACTGTTAAAGGAGCAGTTATTTATAATTTTATTGGAGGATCATGCAATAAAAAACAACAGATTCTACATCTGTTGAAATGTAGACAACATTACCAAATACATGGTAATAATGTTTTTGTTCAGGACCACACAGTGTCCTATGATGCAAAAAATAATTGAACTGGAAATAGAAAACATAGCTATGCTGTACTCTCGATCTATAATTTAATAACAACAACCATAAGAACAAGTACATCTGGTATTATGTCAAAGATCATTTTTCTCACGTATATGGTAGTTCTTTTTCATTGGTAAATGATTCAGTGTGTACCTAAACTTCCTCATATAAATCAGTGTTGGAAAAGCACAGCACAGAAGAATTGGGAGGCATAAATAAAAGTATACTGGAGTTGCTTAAAAATAAAGCTTTTAGTACAGTTAAGGCTTTTAGCTATGTTGGTGACGAATTGTAAATCTATATGGTACTATTAAAGGCCTTAATTCTAAGAATTTGGCATTAACACTTAATCCAAACAAGTATATGTTATATCTAATTTTATCATCCCTATGTTATAGCTGAGAAAATTTAGGTTAGGCAGATACATTAAATAATGTTTTAATGTTTAGATCTTTAATCCACTTTGATTTTAGCTTAGTACATGGTGAGGACGTGTATCTAGTTTTAGTTTCTGGCATGTGGCAAGCCAGTTTTTCCAGCACCATTTGTCAAAGAGGCTATCTTTCTTCCAATGAGGGTGTTTGGCTCCTTTGTCGAAGATGAGGTATTTGAGTGTGTTTGGACTTATTTCTACATCTTCTAGCCTGTTCCATTGGTCCTCAGGTCTGTCTTCATGCCAATACCATGCTGTTTTTATCACAGAAGCTTTATAATACAATTTCAAGTTGGGGACTGTGATGCCCCTTGCCTTATTCCTGTTGCCCAGAATTGTTTTTGCTATTCTTGGTCTCTGCTGGTTCCAGATAAATTTCATGATTGCCTTTTCTAATTCTGTGAAGTATGTTATTGGCATTTTGATTGGAATTGCATTAAATCTGTATAGTAATTTAGGAAGTATGGCCATTTTCACTATGTTGGTTCTTCCTACTCATGAACATGGGATATCTTTCCATTGTCTGAAGTCCCTTTCAGTTTACTTTTTTAGAGTACTTTAGTTTTCAACGAAAAGATCTTTTACTTGTTTTGTTAATAATGTCAAGGTGGGCATCTCGAAATGTGAGTCACATTATCGTCATAACCATGTTAATCTATATGTCACTAACCACAGTGGTAGAACTTCTATGAACAACATTTAAGGAAATAATGATAAATTTCCCGAAACAAAAATGTAACATGAACTAGAATGATGGGATATGATCCTAGAAAGTAGATTGTAGAAAAATCGGTGAAGTATCTTTTCTCATACAATAAGGAATTTTACCTTCTTGTATAGTAATATGGAACTAGTATTAAATTGTTAACCATAGTTTAGATAAAAGCCAGTATATTTTATTTGAAAAAAAAAATTTATACATTACAGGATGTTAGAAATTGGTCCAACACGGCTAATAATTTTGTATTTCATTTGAGTATTTTATGAATATATGTTCTTTGCAAAAAATCACCACAATGCTTATTCATTTTATCTTTTTTATTTATTGTAGTTTTTCATTTTTTCTCCATAGTGTTACTTCCCATAACTTAAATTATTCCCATAACTTAATATTTATACTTTAATTATGTCCTATAGAACAGGGTTAATAGTAATATTTATGTGTCATTCTGTGTATAGTACCCTTACATTTTTATTTACAATCTGAATACCATATCAAGAAATAATAAACTCTTGTTTTGGCTTATAATATAGCCTGATGATAATTTTCTTTTTATTCCTAAAATTGGAAATTTTACACCTACTGAGTTCCTTACAACTGTCTATAAATGTTAAGATTTTTGTGTTTTTAAGATTATTCACAGAAGTGTATTGTGAAAATAGAGCCATGAATGGGGTAATAGTTCAGAACAGCTGTTCATATTCTAATAAATACTTAAGGAATTGACAGTAGTGTGACATAAATAATAAAATAGCTATAATTTTAGATTCATGAGTAAGCACTTTATATGTGTTAGACAAACATCATGAACTAAATCCCAAATGCTTAGCTGGACATATGTCTGTAATCCCTAAGTTTGGAAGGCCGAGGCAGGAGAATCGCAAGCCCCAGCCCAGCTTGTGCAGTGTAGTATCATTGCAAGACCCTAACACAAAGTAAAAAATAAAAAGGTCCAGGGATGTAGTTCAAGGAAAATGTCCTGGGTTTAAAACCAAGTAACAAAAACAGATAAAACAATTCAAATGCTTTATATAATTACTGATCCACAATGCTGCCTAAAGAAGCATGTAGTATTATAAATCCTCTTTGAGACAGAGGCCCTGAAACAAAAATGTTAATCAACTATCTAAAGTAAACAAATTTTGAGTAGCAAGTTTGGGATATGAGGTTATTAAAGAAGATAACCAGTGAAAATATTTTTCAAGCTGTTGTTAAATTATTTTCTGCATAATATATTTTACTGTAGCATTTTTCACTCTTGACCAAAAAGGTTACAAATGTTTCTATGGAAATGATTTCATATTAAAATAAAAAAAGTATCTCAATGTTTATTTAACTTTCCTCTAATAAAATTATAATGTGCAGGAATAGAGAAATCTCATTTCGATCTCGTAGTCCCTCCAGTGAACTAAAGGACTGATTATACATACACATATGTATGACTAGTATATGTGTGTACATGTATACATATGTACATAGCTACTATTTTCTATATTCAGACTTGACTTATTATTTTCCCCCACGAGTGTTCAGAGAAATTATTCTCTACATATTTCAAAAACATATCGTACTGACCTGTGTTTCTTTCCTCCCATGCTTTAGTTAAACCTGTCAAAATTCCACTTTTACAAATTTATTTCCATGGGTTCTCAAGAGAATGTTCTTGAGCTTTGATCTATAAAAGTTTTATTAAAAGTCCTACTATATTATGCTTTTTTTTTTGTTTGGGGCATTATAATGATATCACTAGCTGTCAGAATGGAAGAAAAATTCTTGCCTTTTTAATAAAACTAAAACAATCTGTATTATTTCACATCTTTCTTCTAGCCTTCTTCCAACTTCAGTCTTCATTATTCTATACACTTCTTCATCCCATATTCATTAGAATTTATTCAGTACTTATATCAATATTTTCTCAAATACCCGAATAAAAATAATTTCTTTCTAATTCACCATGTCCTCTCACCCTTTATTTTAGCACATAATTAATGCCTATATTTGATAAATCATTTAAAGTTCCTAGTTTGTTTATACTTTTACAATAGTTTAACTTTTTAGTAGGCTAAATCAAGTTTTATTTTGTTATTTCCTGCACTAATATAGAAACTTGAAAAAATAATGAGGCACTCTGTATACACTTATTAATTAGTTACCCATTACTATAATGTGCTTAGTTTCTTATCTGAGTTGACTTGGATTGTCTTTAAATTACTATAGATCAAATATAATCAGAGATAAGTAAAATTGTCATATTACTTCATCACTGAAAATAAAAGCAGGTTGTCATTAAAAGATTAAAATGTTGTAAAATTGTGCACCAAATAGTCAGTTCACTCTGACTGTTTAGTTTCTCTAGTGATGTAAATATGTATAGAGAACATATATAATATATTTCTCATATTTTATACAAACACATACACACATACACAGAGAATTTGAGACCTCTAGAGTAGCTGAAAGTTTGTTCTTTTTTCTTCTTGTTACAAAACAATTTACAATGTTTAAATTTATAAAATCTGCTTAGCTTATGTTAAATGCCAAATTAAATTTGATTTTAAAAAGTACTTATTCTGAAAATATAGCATTTTTCTACAGTGGTGTTCCCTTTTCTTTTTCCATGCCACATCATTTAACTGGCTAAACTGCTCTGTGATCTTTGAAAGTATCTTTGAAGATGAATAGCTCTAGTATCAGGACATAGCTGTCCTAAAGAATAATTTTTATGACATTTGTAATTCTCTTCAGTGTTGCTGGATTAAGACACCGTGAGTGGAATGTTCTAAGGGGGGACTTCTTTTTATATCAGAAACTTCAATATTCTATGAAGATCCTAAGAAATAGGTCTGGTTTTAAGAATCAGTCTAGACAAGTTTTTTTGAACAATAATGTCATGATATGTTTTTAACTTTCATTGGAGCTTTAGAATAGTATTAACAGCTGTGTCATAATAGAGAAAAACTTCCAACCTTACTGAATTTTTGCTGCTTGTTGAAAACTTGTTCTTAGTATTTCAACTTTCAATGTTGAATTCACTTTTTTTTTTTCCTTTTCAAGTTGATTACTCAGCTTCAAATGAGAGGTACTTTTTCTACCCATAATAGCACTTTGGGTCATCATGAACAATATCAAATGGCCACATTTTTGGTCTACAAAGTAACTAGGAAATTTCATCCTTTTTTCCCTCTTTGTACATGAAAGGCTTTGATTGATATGATTGCCTGTGCTTGTAAATAACCAGTTTCAAAGAGTTCCAGAGAGTAAGTCACTTTCTTCCATTGACTTACATAATTGGACGTGTTACTTATGGCAATGGCATTTAAAGTGGCAAAAATTGTAAATTCTTTTAAAATATATTCAATAATAATATTAGATGATAGAACACTGTATAGTGTTTTGCGTTTTAAACTAGATACAGCATGACATTCGATGTACATGAATATTTGCTCTTCATTAGTTTAAGAAAGTGCATCCTTTTGTGAGATCTATGCATCGTTATATTTGTTTACATTTACATTGTAGCAAAATAGTTTGTTTTCCTCCCATTGCTTTCATTTTCCTGAAGGTTTGCATTGAACTACTCCAAGAAAAACTTCTTTACCTGAACTTGAACCTGAAGTTCTTAATTGTACTATGTTATCAATATGGTATGTGTCATTTAATAGCATTTGTAACTTACAAGACAGCAGTGCATTAGGTTACTGCACTCATGGAGAAGAACAGGATTCTAAACATACAGTAAACAAGGAACACTTTAAAATTTGAACTATGTTGTATTTCAAAAACATAGATGAATACGTGAAAGTAAATGCCTTTACATATTTAATTACACACATATTCACATGTAAAACTACATATGTGTCTATGTTTTTACATAATAGATGCTAAAACTTCCATAGGCATTATTTTCCTTCTTGATTTTTTACTTGTATGCATAATAATTTTCAGCCTAGGAAATAGCACTGTTTCTGAATAACTTTGGTGAGGAGGGTATGTTGTTTGTATAAAATGGAACAAAACATTTTAATCATAGACATCTCATTCTGAATAGAAGCGTGTTTTCCCAGAAGCACACAAAATTCTCATTAACCTGTGACGTATCTGAATTCTATTTCTAATAGTAAAGCAACGTCTAATATCCACTTTAACATTAGCATTGATTCAAAGGAACATTCGCTGACTTTTGATTAAATGCTAGATTACCTAGAAGAGGCCCTAGAAATTAGATCTCTGCAAATAGCACTATGGACAATAAAGATTATACCAGGCTTCCACAGAATTGTGAGGAGATACACGACATCACTGAAAGAATTTCAAATCCGTGTTCTTTATAGAATCTACTGAATTTCTACCTTGTAATAAGCAATATGTTTTCAGTGTATTTCTACACTAGACATGATAGTCAGGTAAGAGGTACCAATACTTCTTGCAACTGTTGGTTATTCATGTGAACCTTGACCTCTTCATTTTTTTCCTGGGTTTATTTTTAAACATCTGAGCATGTTTACTGTGAGTTTAGCAACCTGAGCAAGTTAAGTGTTTCATGAAAATTCTTTCCCCCAGTTCTCCTTATTCAATTTTCTGCAGCGCTTACTGGAGTTTCTTCCAGGTTGGTCTTTCACATAGTGTACAACCAAGGCATTACCGTGCATTAGCTTCCCATAATTCCAATAACAGCAAACTTCCCAAGTTATCCATTTTTCCAGAATTTATTTGATTTTATGTGATACAATTAATTTTCTAATGACCCTTTAATCTTTTTATGAAAGCAGTACTTAAATTCTTTAGAAAACCTGATGGTGACAAGAGATGTGTTTCATCTGACAATCTTCATGTGATTTTTTTTTTTCATTTTCCCCCATAAATTCAGAATTTTCCAGAAAAATATAAGGGAATAAGCAATGTCACAAAGATATCAAAGCTTATATCTTCCTTTCTATTACATTATTACCATTCTAAATCTGAGAGACAGTTAACAGTTTTACATGCCTACTAAATATTCATTTCTTTCTTTTCAAATCTTCCCTTAAAACTCTTTCCAAATCTGAAGGTCAACTAAGGAAAAGCATCATTAAAGAGAAGTTAATCCTATGGTCCTGGAAGTGATCTTTAAAATTGTCTTCCTTTCCCTGGTTTGGGTCTGATGAGGCCCTCTAAGGAGGAGAGGAAAGCTCAAATTGGCCCTGGCAGGATCTTGACTTATCTATCATCTCTGAAAAGCATTTCAGAGCTGTTCAGTGGAAAGCACAGGTTGATTTACTAGGCAGACTTTGAAAGTAAGGGGAAATGGGAAAAGAAACTTTAGTGTGAAGAGCTGAGAAGGGTGCAAAGCGGACGGAGAACAAACTGACAAACAGGACGACTTTTAGTGAGCTGCTAGTGTTGAGAACAGTCTGATTTAACCTTAACTCCATTCTTGTTTTGTATGGTGGCTCCAGGAAAAACTTTTCTCACTTGACAGGATACCCGGTGTCCATGAGATAATTATTTGTTTGGTGCAGGCTCAAATTTGCAGAAGATCTGCTGGAATTCAGGGTGACTACAGTTTTAGGGCAATGACTGGTGACTTCTAAGCACCGATTAGTAGTTGAGTATCCTTCTAAGTCTCTGATTTCCGTGTACTCGTTCTTGAAGGGTGAGGAAATAAGTTATGTAAATTAGGGCTAATCAACCATCTATTGTCAAGCCTTAGAGAGACACCCTTTATATGATTAACATACAGTGCTGAGCTGGACTCTCACATAAAGTTTTAAGGTAACAATAGAAGACAGATGCAAAATGAATATGAACCTTTTTTCAACTTTTAGTTAGCCATCAGGTATTTGTGGACCCAAGTGAAGAACCTCAGTTTTTATTTTTTACTTTTAATTTTAATGGTATATTTTATATATACATAATGATAACATTCGTCATAGGGAATTTGTACCTGTACATGATATATCTTGCACTTCTTTTTTTCCCATTCCCTTTCCCTCCCTTCAAGTGTTGGTTTTTGATAAATGCAACATGTAAGTCCTTGACTGATCCAGAAAACATAAATTAAGCTTTTAGTGTGTAATAGATTGAGTTTCAGGGATTTGTTTGTTCTCTGTTTTGCTGTGATGATCTTCAACAATTTTTTTTTTTTTTTTTTACCTAGTTTATTCTTGAAAAAGCTATGTTGACAGTGTCCAGGCTTCAGTGTTGCAAGGTTTTCTGAGACTGATTTTTCTGGAGAGTGAGAGGATGGAGACCTATATATACCATACTTTTAACAGGTAATTTAGGACTTAAATTGGGGCCTGTTCTTTGTCCCTATTGTAGCCTCTAGCTGTCTCATTCCAATGCACTATGGCAACCTTGAGGGGCATCTTGAAGAAACAGATGCTAAATAACTATTTCTTGAAGTCATAGCTTTAAGAGGCAAGTCTTCTGCAGCTATGTACACAAAAAGAGCAAAGAAACCCACCTGGGAAGTGATCGATCTCCTTTCGTAGTCAATGCTACTGCCAATCATTCTGAAAAGAAATTTCAAGAAAACTTAACAGTTCTATATATTTACAGCAAAGTTTATTTTATTCTTAAGTTATAAATTTTGTTTCAGAAACTATGTATATTGATTTTCAATATGGAAGTAAATCTCTTTTTAGATCATTGTCTTGGCAACAGATGTCAAGGTCCACTTAAATAAGAACCTTGAGAATGTAAAATAATGGCATGGATAAGTGTGAATATAGTTTCAATCAAGTAAAAATTGGCATGACATTAAAACCAGGTGAACAAATATAAAATTATTATTGGAAATTATTGGCTACTTGTAAACCTTTTTCATAACAAGTTTAAAAATGATATCGCCTACACAAACCCTTTACCTTAGTGTAAGTAGTCTCTTTCCTTGGAAATTTTACATAACAAGCTTTTAATACTGGAACACCATGATTTCCGCATTGCTCAGAGGAAATGCAGTTCCAGTGTAGTAAGACACAAAAAGTTGTCACATTGAGCAGTTATATTTCTATAACTTTTCATTGTCAGGAGCTCATGGAACCTGGGCTAAAAATACACTCTCTCAAGGAATCTAGCCAAAGTGTATATCTACTTCTTACACTTTATAATTCTTACTACTTTAATTTCTCATACTCTTTAGGAACAAGCAATTTTTAAAAAAATGAAAATATAATCCAAAAATTGTGATACTTAATCTCCAACTGAAAATTCTTTTTTTTTTTTTTTTTTTTTTTTTTTTTTTTTTTTTTTTTTTTTTTTTTTTTTTTGCGCTGGGGGTCGAACTCTGGGCATTGTGCTTGCTACTAGGCAAGCACTCTAACCACTGAGATAAATCCCCAGCCCTCCTGTTGAAAATTCTTAAGAAACAGATCTGCATGTCTATTAACTTCATCCACTCATTACCTTAATGAATTTTTTTTTATCAGCCATGATATGGGAAGCACTCTACGGTAGGTGATGAAGGATACACAATGAAGGACCTAGTCAGGCTGAAAAATCTGGAGCCATTTGCTGTTTAAGAACTATTATAAAATTAACAGATAAATATCAAACTATAATCTGTGCTGTTCAGCTGGCTTCAATGTCATTGGATGATTGCAGGTGGGGTGACTGCAGAAGAATAGAACTGAAGACATGAAGAAACAGCTCCCTATAGTATGGTACTAATAATCAAACATCATCATACAGAGTGGGAATAAAATGAATGCATTAATAAAAAATAAGAAAAGGGGAAATGTATTAAATATGATTGATATGGTTAATGAGTGCAAAAGAGAATAAAGAAACATCTTTAAGGTCAAAAGTGGTAAAGTTTAAAGAATATTCCGAGTCAATGGTGGAATACAGAAATAGTAAGAAAAGGGAAAATATGTATTGGAGTGATAATCTGATATTGTATATATCAGAAATCTTCAATGTTTATGTATGTTAATTCTTCTAATCTTTTCAATAAACTATAGAAGAATGTAATATTCATTTAATGATGAACAAAGAGAGGCAGAATCAATTTAAAGATTATTTTTAAGGTCATAAAGCTACTGTCAGGAGCAGAAATTCACCCACACTGACAACTAAATCTTGAATTGCTAGGCACGATGTCCTATTACCCATTTTGCATGATGTAATTAAGTATCCTGCAGAAAAAATACACAAAATGGTTTCACACATTAAGTCATCTAGACATCAAATAATCTTATAAGGACAGAATACTCATTATTCTGGTTTGAATAAATAGCAACAAAAGAACAAAAATTGTTTCCAGTTTCTTTAGTCTCTATGCGTAACTGCCAGTGGATCTTTCCTTGAGATGACCGATTTTATATTTGCTGAATTGAAGTGCAAAATTTACGTCCAGCCATAAAGTTAGAAATGAGGTCTAGATTCTAAGGAGAAATTTGATCTGGTACACTTATGAAAAAGTTTCTACTCACAAAGGTTTTTAGCTAAAACCAAAGGAAATAATAACAGAGTAGATTACAAAAAAAGAAATTACTTTTAAATGCAATTGAAATTATTGCTGAGAAAAGATACAAAAAGTGACAATGTTTTCTGTTTATGCTAAAGAAAATCAGAATGAGTTTGTACATAGCATGGTTTCTAGTGCCTAAATAATAGTAGAATTTTTAATGTATTAGTATGTATTTTAATTGATGCATTAACAGTACATATTTACAGTTTATCATGTGATGTTTCTATATCTCTATACAATGTATAATGTTTAGGTAAAATTAAATGTATCTATGTCCTCAAATATTTATCCTTTTTAAAATCAATTTAATTGATATATTTAAAGATCTATATCTATGTATCAAATATCGATATACATACCAAAAACTATATACATATAAATGGAATACCATGTGGTGTTTTGAGACATGTATACATTGTGTAATGTGTAAACTAGGTTAAACATTTACATTTTTTCATTTATTGTTTCTTTATCATTAAGTTCAGAATTTGTTCTTCTAGCTTTTTGAAATCTATAATAAAATTTAATTATATGTAGTCATAATACAATCTACAACAGCACACCAGAAATTCTTACATTTAATCAAATACATTAAAGTTTTGGGCTATATGTATAGATTAGTGGCCAAGTATGTGCTTAGCGTATGCAAGGCTGAGTAACTAATTAATCCCCAGTGACTAACTAATAAATAAGCAAATAACAACAAAAAGTGTTTTAAATGAAGGAGAAAAGCAAGTAAAAATGATCCAGGTGAAATATGATTTTATAACAATTTCTCATGATGAATATATGTATTATGTATCACAAATATTACTAAAAACAAGGGAAAATTAAAAAAAAAACATAAAATAAATTTAGTAGACTACTGAAATAAGCACTACCTTACAATCTTAAATGGAACAAATCACCAAAATTCCACAAAATAATAACAGACTAATTCTTCTCTTAATATTTTCATTCTGTTCTTGTCAAAGTTATTAGGAAAGCAAGTCATACAATGCAGTCATTTAAGTGTGTGATTCAGCATGCTGGGCCTTTTCCGTGTCTTCTACATGACTGGGAATCTGGAAAATATTTGTTTACACAAACATTTATTTACTAAATAAATAATATTTTATATTGGAAGACAGCAATATTAAAATGTTGCTAAGAAATGTTTAGAAATGTTTCTAAATCTATTGTCAGAGCTGTTTTTTTAATTATTTTTTTAATATTTATTATGATATGCAAGACTCGGAGCTGCCAAAGAGGCATTATTGTTTCACAAATGGAAATCAGAGCAGGGACTTTTGTTCATGACAGTCACCTTACAAAGACTGCAGAGTGGCATAGAGTAGTCTCACATGTCACAAGTTTTCAATTAACTAAGAATTAAAATTCTAGTTAGTTATGGTCATTGTATTCATTATGAGAGACAAAGGTGCATTTTATATAGTAAGATAAATAAACTGTCATTAGAAATACTTATATTGTCTCACGTACTGCTTCAGCTATTTTTATGTATTATATACTAATTTTACTTTCTTCAGCAGATACAGTATATGCCTATGAAAGTATTTTTCTTCACACAGATAAACACTATAAGCCTATTTTTAACTATTATGTACAAAAAGTTTGTTTGACGCATTGTGGGTGCCGAAGACATGTTTGAATAAATGAATCGATACTGCCCAAGTTCTGCAGATTATGCCTGACGGAACCCTTCCACTGCAGCATGACTGGCGGTAAAAGCAGAAGACCCCAGAGAAAGCTCCACGGGCCTGCGTCGCCTCACTGGCGATGCTCTTCTAACCAAGAGCAGACAGGTGAAACAAAGTTGCTCATCAGATTTATGAATTAACATGAATTCTTTCTTTATTCAAGCTACTTTTCTTTTTTCTTCCTTTCTTTTTTTAAGCACAAATAAAAGAATCTTCAATTACTCATACTGCAAGCCCTAATTCCGCTTATGAATCTAATCTTTAAAATGGTCACCACAACATGTATCGCGATTTCACTATTAATACGTTCTCAGATATTTGGTGCTGAATTTTGAAATTGCCTTCGATAGTACACCACTCATTTCTACATTTAGGGATAAGGCAACGATCATGGACTGTATTCCTAAAACTAATAGGAATAATTAGAAAAAAGATAAATTTAGTTAACATTTCTCATGAAAATTGTTCTAAGCCAAAAATAGAATTATCTATTTGTTATGAATAGCTAGGAATCAATCCTTTTAGAAACAACAGAAATAACTATGCTACAATGACTATTTTTATCTTTTTTGTACAATCTTGCACAAAATAAAATAGCCTTGTGTTGGAACAACCAAAAGCTCGCCTAATTGTTGTTTGACTGTTTTTGCCTGTGATCGTTTCTCTATATGCAGTGTTCCTGTCCTAAAATATGTTTATCTATTAGTTATTATTGATCTCTTTAAAATATGAATCCATTAAGTATGAGTGCCACTGTATTCAAGGAAGAGAAAATAAGCCAGTCTGGGAAAGACAAATATCACATATCTCACTCATGTGGAATCCAAGATGGTTGATTTCATACACTGTTGAAAATTGAGAATAGAATATTGGTAACCAGAGACTGGGGAGAGTAAGAGCAAGTAGAGATGGTAATGCGTAGAGGTGGATTTTATTTAATGTGTAGAAGAGTGGATTTTAGTTAATGTTCTCACTACTAAGAAATGATACAAATTTAAGGAGATAGATGTGCTAAGTAACTTGATTTTGATTACACCATGTATGCATGAATCAAAACACCACCTTATGACCCGTGAATATGTACAATTAGTATTTCTACTAAAATATAGTGTTAAAACAGTACTGCCCTGGTTTTATTAGACAATTATAACATCCATTGTAGCCGTATGAATATGGATGGCATTTTGCAACTTTTTGAAGGTCATTCTTTTGTGTGATAGTTGACTAATTTTCTTTTCTTTCCAATGAAATACAAAATACTTAAAGTCATGTTTTATTTAATTTAGCACACTTAAATTTCTAACATAGTACAGATTTACATACAACATACATATGTCAAATACATTCAGGAATGCTATTTAAATACAAAAGACTGGTCAGTTTTTTCTCAATTACACCCTTTTAAAGAGAAAAAGAAAAAAAAAAGAAAAGCAAGAAAATTTGATTCTGATTCAATTCAATAAATATTTATTGAATGTTTACTGTGTTCAAACACAATAGTTTTATGCAAATGTTCTAAAATAGTGATCTTCCAGCATATTTACCCTCCATTGCTACTAGTGAAATACAAATGAGTAATTAAATAATATTTTAAATGATCATAATTTATATCAAAGATGTGGTTGCTATTTATATAAATTACATATATTTAGGGTACTCTTAATATATAACTAATCAGGGGATATATGAAAGCATATAAAATAAAATTTATAAGGTTTGCTACAAGAATTCAATAGATGAGTTGCTCTGCTGTGGCTGCTGATGGCCCGAGTCCACTCAAAACATACATTGTACGGTCATTTTGACGTTCTAGAAAAGCTAAAAGGCACACTTTGCCAGATCTGATTAATAAAGTGGCAGAAAACACTCTGTGGTGATTTTACAAACCCAGATCTCCTTTGGATGGCACTGAGTGCAACATTCACTGCCATTTTGGTCACACCTGATAAAGACACTCAGGAAAGAGGACTTCCGGAATTGCTTCAGAAAGTGGAAACAATGATCCTATAAATGTGTTGGAATTAAGTGAGAGAATTTTGAGGGGAATTAATGGCAATCTGCCTTTTACTGTATTAATTCTTTTTTTATTTAAACATTCATTATATGTTTAGATCACTCTTCATATATGTTTGAAATGGCACATTTTCCTAGTAAGACATGCTATGCTAGGTCATATCAGAATGGTTTACCAGCGGCTGGGAAGGCCGGAGGAGTAGGACGGTCCCAAAGGTGCAGTTGGATACGAAAAATTATGCCTAATATTTTATATCAATGTTGGTTAACCACAGAAGAACATAACTAATTGAATAATTTAAAATAACTAGTAGGAGGGGTATTGAATGTTCTCATCACAAAGATGATTTTTTTGTAACATTTGCCAACTGTTCTAATTTGATCATTATACTTACATGGTAGGTATGTACTGAAATAGCGCATGACACCCTACAAATATATACAGTTATCATGTCTATTAAAATAAATGCATGTCAAAGGAACTTCAAATGACAATAAGAAATGGGTTAATCTGCTATATGAGAACTGCCTCAAAAAAAGTTTCCATTACAACACATTTGCTGTATTTAACCAAAGATAGGCTCCAGAGGCCATAGAAAAAGTTTTTGTTTTGTTTTCATTTTTTATTAGCTCACGTTTGCAGCAAATAATGACTACATTCCTTCTGAGGATTTGGTGCACATACATGACACACTTTAAATTGTTTTTTCCTCCTGCTCTTCCCAACCTCCCCATCCCCCCTTCTCTTAATCAATTCTCTTTCGGTTTGAGAAACTTTTATCTCCCTATTTCCTATGTTATGTCTTTTATTTTGCCCTTTGTTTATATTTTGTGATTCTCATGTGAGAAAAACTATGCTACATTAATTTTAGTATCTGATTTCTTTCAATCAACGTTATAGTCTCGATGCGTATTCATTTTGGTATAAATGACTCAAATTTATCCCTCTTCATGATGTAGTACTCCATGGTGCATCGATACCATGTTCTCTTTATCTATTCTTTTGATAACGGACATTAGGCTAATTCCAAGGTTTTGCTATCATTAAAAACAAATAAGAAAATGACAAATAACAGAAAAATATTTTTAAAAGTAATTTTAAGACTGTTAATTTTTTTCTCCTAGTAAAATCACTCTATGGCTATTTTATGGGTGAATCAAAATGAACAGAGCCCAAAGGGATTCTCTCCTGAAGTAGATATTTTTTTTGAATATGAAAAAAAAAGTCTATACCATTCACCATTGCCTAAATTCTTATGGTAACAATTTTACAATAGTAATAAATATTGCTATAGATACATACTTGACAAACATTACTTAAAAATATGAATATAAGATAAATCAATGGAAGCTGAAGGAGTTACTAGCCATTGATGGGCTATCACTTAACAGGGTGTAATTTAAACTTCATTTGCAACGTGTAACTTAGAACTCTTCATATTGTATGTGATGAAATTAATTTTTTCAGGAAAGAAACATTTCACATTCTATGTCAGGGCCTGTTTTAGGGCCTGAGGATACAGCAAAGAGTATGTAAATGAATATGTGTGTTACGTATTTAGTGAGCTAGAGTGAAGCTGAAAGTAGCAGAGACCGGAGCAATGGTCTCTAATGTACAGTAGTCACAGTGGTGAACCTTTTAGAGCCTCCAGTGATGCAAACAGCCTGTTGTGACAGGCATGCTGTAGGTTTGTCACCCCGAAGTGTGACGTCAGAACATGAGACATTTCAAAGGTGATTATTGTGGAGCATTACGGACTAGAGTCATGCATGTACTCCAAGAATCCCAGTAGTTAAGGGGCCAACACACTGAATTGGTCTGTGACTTGGTTTCCCATAATGAAATAGTCTAATACAGATAAGAATAAGCAGACCTATGAACTATAAAATCTTCTAAAATTCAATGATTTTCATTCCTGACCTGAAACAATTCTAAATAACTATTCAGGATGAGAAAATTCAAAAAAAAAAAAGATTCTTTTAAAACACATTTTACATAGTAATAGCATAAGACTATCTTAATGTAAAAATTGTGCTAGATTTTTAAATATTAATCTGTTATTAACTGGAATGAAATGAAGTCAAGTTGACAAAATAATACAGTCAACAGCACTGTGCTGACAGGAAATGGAGCAAATACAATCTGTCGTAACTCAGATTTAAAAAGTGTCATTTCCATCGAAATATACAAATATGTGACATTATTTTTACAAAAATATAAAATATTCTGACTTCTATTGTAGGAGTATATGAAATATATATAATGTGCCATTAATTTCCAGATTATTAAATATTGAGGAAATGAGGAAAACATCACCCATTTCAGCCCCATTTCCCAAAACACCTTTCTTAAAAATAAAATAGCATTAAAGTATGACATATTCAGGTGTCTGTAAAATTTAAATTAATGTAAATTTTTATAGATAATAGAATTTTTGTATGATAATTTATGTTTTTTATGTATTTTTGAACTAGAAGCATCTTAATGCTTCACATTTTTAAGAGATTCTTTTTGACAAGCTCAACAATGATAACAAATTTAATTTTCAACCCACAATGATACAATCATTTCTTCTTGGTGAATATAATTGCAAATGTTAATATTCTGCACTATACCATTCTCATACCTAGATTCATTTCACCTAGTGCATTTACTGGAAAGTGTTGTCTTATTTTGGTATTAAAATGAAACTTTAGCAGTTACAACTCAGGTCTGGAGAAACCCTGCTGCTCTTCATGGTGGTAACTAAATCCTAATAACCTCTCTCCTGCACCTGTTACTACAAGAGGAACTACCAAATAAGATTTACTTTGATCTCCTACATTAGGCTTGAAAATGAGCTTATGCAATCAAACTAGAGAAATGACCAGACTAGATCTTTTTTGAGCCACACAGGGAGCATTATAATCATATCTGCTGAAAGAAAGCTATTGCTGGGTCCCTATTTCACTTGATGGGAAATGATCGTTTGATTCAGCAAAGAAGTTACTCTTTAGAAACACTGGAAATTGCCATAAAGTGACTGAAGAGACAAAACTGTTTTTGTAGTTCGAGTTCTTTTTAATATATTTTTAATCTTGACCATCACAGACATTAAAATAGATCAGCTCTATTGTTACACGCTGAGTCACGGTGCTTTTAAGCACCACTCTTTAAGGTGATCATTGGTGGCTGCTAAGCATATTGTCTTTATTTGTCAGAATTAGAATGGTAGGTGACAATCATATGTCTTCTTTCAGTGGATATTGAAAGTAAAATTCAAGTCTATTATAATACGGAGTGACAAATGTATACTCTACCTTCTGACTTCCTACCGAGAACATAATTCCATTTTTGTTTTCATTTTGCATCAGATAGAGTAGACTTGTGAATATTAAGTGACATTTCTGCCTTTAAAAGATGTGATGGCCAGTAGTAATTACTTACCCTGAAAGGTACATCAGAAAAGTTTCTATTTAAGCTTTATAGCATATATTTGATTTCTTTGAAGAAAAATGCAATTCTGAAAACATGTAGTCACATATACTAGAAAAATAAAATCAATTTGACATGCTTCATGACTGTGTAATAATCCTACTTTATATCTACCTGAAATGTAGATGATAGTTTTGTTTGGAAAAATATACAAAATAAAAATTAAGAACAATCATCATTGTGTTATTCAATAATGTGGAGATTTTCAACTAGGATGACTGCAAATTGGGCTTTCAAAATATTTCTCTAGCAAAGGTGAATAGTAAGACCATGGTGCTCGTACTAAATCATCATGTTTTAAGGAATATTTAAGAAAATATCTGTGCCCTTGTTTTCACTTGAAACTACAGCTGATCAAAGTGGTAAATTTTTCTAACAGAGGATTCCAATCTCACTCATAGTAACTGTTTTTCTGAAAAAGTTTTCAAGCAAATATATCGTACATTTTTTCCCGTTTTTTTTTTTAATCAAAACTGCCAAAGAATTGAGTCTGTTTCTGCAAATGGAAAAGATTGAAAACATGACAATCTTGTTGCTAAACAATAGTAACATCGTGAAGGAGTTACAATTGTTAAAATTACATATTAGCTGATTTTGTAATTCAAATTCACCCTGAAAGACAATTTTTTTCTCTAGAATGTAGGGTAAGTAAAGCTACTTATAACTAACTGTGAATAAATATACAACATCATCAAGTTATATTGTATGTAGAAGCAAAGTTAATTTAAGTTGAAGAGTAAACATGGTGAAAAATTTACCAGTGACAATGATTATTATATAATAGTTGACTTGCTGAAATTTCACACATCACACATCCTGTAAACTGTAGAGAAAAATTGAGAGCAATGATCATGGATCATCCCCAGCTGCACAGTTTTTGGTCTTTGAGTACACTACTTAAAGGCAGTATATCTAGGTATTTTCACATTTTATTGTAGTATAAATGGCATCAAAGGATTGTCTTAAATCTTTCTCATATAACATGTGTAGTAATGTGGATCTAAAATGCCCCCAAAAGCCCACCTGTTAAAGATGTGATCCCTCACTTGGCACCATTAGTGAGGATGGAACATTCATTAGGTGACCTAGAGGGCACTGAGGGCATGTCCTAGCAAATGACAGTGGGAATATAGCCCCTTCTTATCACTTTGCTTCACAGACTTCGTAAGGTGAGTAGTTTGCTCCACCGCGGGTTGACTCACACAGGTCTAAAAGCAACAGAGACAACTGATCACGGGCTGACATCTCCAAAGCTGGAAACTCAAATAAACCTTTCCTCCTTAAAAAGTAATTAGCTCAGCTATTTGTTACAGTAATAGAAACCTGATGAACATATGTTTTCTTTAAGTGCATATACATACTAAAGGAATTTGAGCACACCCGTTGGGTTAGAAGAATGCTTTTCATGCTGTGTTTTCTAAGGACATGCACGTTTTACAGGGTTTAGGAGAGCAGGTGGTAGCTACTCTGATTTTATATGCATTGTATACTACGCTTTTTTTTAAATACAAGTTTACTTGATGAAAGATATTTAAATATCTAAATAAATAACTGGCAGATGAAACCCAGGGGCTTTGCACTAAAGTGCATCCACCATCTTTTCAAAATTTTTGTTTTATTTTGAGACAGGTCCTCACTAAGCCGCAGTGCTGGTACTAAAATGCTTATACCAACACGCCCGACTTCTCTTTTTTTCCTGATACAGGCAAAACTTATTTGAATATAGTGGCTGTGTGCCACATAATTTTGATTGTCAACATGACCAGATTAACAGAAACCTCATAGATTAGTAAAACACGCTTCTGGGTGTGTTTGGATGTGTCATGGTGTCATGGAGACTATTTCCGTTCCCCAGCCCTTTCTTCTTAAGCACTTGTCCTCCATGATCTATTGCCCAGCCACTAAGAATAAAGACCTTTGATCGACCATATCCCTCCGCCATGATGTTCCTGCCTTTTAGCTAGTGAACCTTACAATAAAATCTTTGACACAATGAGCCAAATTAAACATCATTTAAGTTGCATTTGCCAGTTATTTTATCCCAGAAATGGAAAAAATAATACAGATAGAACATAGAATTTCTTCGAAGAAGGTTTGCTATTTTAAATTACACTTTTCTCTTGTTCTTTGATTTGAACAAAGGAAGGTAATAATTTGGTAGCATGTTATCCACAATTGCATAGTATTTTGCAATAAAACAAGATGCATTTTTAAGTATTTAAGCTCCTTGAGATTTTGGTATAAGCTAGTATATTTTAAAAAACTGATTAATTCCATCGTTTTCCATTTATGAATCTCCATATTTCAAATTAGTCATAATGCAATGAGCGAAAATGAAATCTAGATAGGAAGTATTATGAAACCAAAAAATTCAATTTGCAAATATTATTATTTCTATATAACATTACTCAGTGTGTCTAAAATATTACCGTATATACCAATGGCATATTTGTGTCTTATTTTTAAGATTCAGACACTCAAACTCATGCCGAGACATAATAATTAAGTAGGTGCTCACTACGTACAGTCACCACAGATAGTTCTACATTCGGATTTTCATAGACCACATTTACAGGACAGTTTAGAGGCATCGTCGCTTCTTTATTTCCACACTTCGTGTTGTTTTATTCAATTCATGCTTTCAGTGTTATGAGCTGCAATGAGATTACATATGAAATCATCCTAATTTACTTACTGCCTAGTGTGTGGCAGTTATAGCAGAGTGGTTGGGTCTGTGTTCTTTCCCAGCAGTGTCACTGTAGAATATATATAACCAAGGTGCTAATGTTCTAAAT